>JAVJIF010011561.1:0-94634 GCA_038442645.1 Agave tequilana | reverse complement strand
TTATTTATAGGGAGAGCAAGGGTATAATCGTCCCCTTGAAGATATGGAAACAGGTTGAACCGAATCTGTTTGAATCTGGAAAGTAGCCTTGCTGCGAGGCTAGAATAGCTTCCCGCGGAGCTAGAAAATGGGCAAGTCGGTTGATCTTTTCCGATTTGTTATGATCCTTTCCATATCGTTGAAGGATTTTCCCTGATCCTCTTACTCGTTTCAAGAGGAGTCAAGAGATTGCGGCAATCACTGCCATATTGAATCCTGATTGGATTTGATTAGCTTAGATCTAATCTCATCAGGAGATTTGATTTGGTCAAAGGCTGACCATAGCAGGCTGATGGCGGAGCTGCCGCTTTGAACTCATAGCGAGCTAGAGGCATTCCTGGCGAAGTCCGAAAGAGGCTTTTCGGCGAAGCTGTCAGTTAGCTTCCTGGCGATGCTCTGGATGATGTTAGCCTCTCAAACGAGGCTATCTCCTTGGGCTAATGTAATGCTAAATGCTAGCATTTTAGACCTGCTGAGGTCTGTTTAGAAACAATCCGGGTTCACTGTTCTGCTTGCTGGATCAGTGGAGTCCAAACTGCTTCCTTGTCCCTTGGAGTGGGTAAAAACTGGTCTTCAGCTCGTCTGTCACTTGTCTTTTGTAAATGTCAACAAGTTTAGACATTGTTCGGACTAATGAGAATCTTGTCTTTTTTAAGTGTCAACAAGACCCCCTTCAAAGTTTTCGAGAGTCTGCAATAGCTCAGACTCCGAAACACTTTGAACTGCTGTGATGGTATGTGGAGTATGAACGTCGCCATGATGGTTGAGTTCAGCTTCGCCTTCAATCCTGCTTTGGGATGAATTCGCCGAAGAATTGCACTGGTTCGCGAGTTGCTTCGCGTCAGGGTAGCTCCGCATCTGGGCTTTCAAGAAATAAGTTCGCTTTGGAACTCCTGTTGCCTTTTCAAGGCCAACTGCCATGGGGCGATTACGAGGAGGATCATTCCTTCTTTTGCGCCAATCGAGAGAGATGTTCTCCGATTCGCCCGTTTCCAAGGGAGGATACTCCCTTTCTTCAAGGCGCCATAAATGCCTTTTTATGAGGGAGACGTTTTCTTCCCTTGTACGGTTCCAATGGGAACCGTCCCTGTTATCAAGGCGCAATCAATGCCTTAAGTGCGCTCGTGCTTCCATGCTTGAGGTGGTTGCGCTCAGGCCATGGGGCCTATAAATAGGACACTTGAGGCCCTCTGAAGAGAAGTACCTTGCCTTTCTTCTTCCCTTCTCTTGTTGAAAGAGATACTCAGATCTCTGAATTAGTGGGAAAACCCACTCTGGTTGTCTAACCGGCAAGGACCAGTAAGTCTTGATCATTTAAAGACTTCACCGCTTTTAGGGAACTCATCTCCCTTGATTTAGCTTTGCAGCTCGCTTCAGGGATTAGCTTCCCTTGTTCTTCATCTTGCAATTGGCTGCTGCAGAGAAGGATCTCATCATAGCTTTCTGTGAAGCTATCATCTTGGCTTGATCAGTGAAAGATCGTTGCTTGTTAAGTCCGCTGCGCAGGCAGGACTTGGGACTTGGCTTCTTCAATAGTTGAGCCAGTCTTGCCATATTGGTGAGGTTGAGACTGTCTTCACAAGATCAGTCTGACTTTGCCGTATAGGCGAGGCTAGGACTTGGCGTTTGCTGAACCAGCCCATGGTTGCCGTGCAGGTGAGGCTTATCCTCTATCTGGTAACTTGATGGAAGAAACCATGAAATTGCCTTATGCTTCCCCGGTTGAAGCTTTACTTTTAAGCAGGAGGAACAATTCGGGGCGGCGAGTGCGCGTCCCAAGGGCTGTTGGCAGCCTCTTATCTGAGATGATTCGATCTGAGGTGAGGCTGGCCGCCGCCTTTATCGGAGAGGATCCGCTTCAAGATAATGGGCGTCGCCTGTGGGATTGTCGGCACCATTGCCGACTCTCAACTTTGGTGGCCTTTGATGGTGATCCACTTCGGGAAAGTGGGCATCGCGCCTGTTAGATCACTGGTATCACTGCCGATTCCCATTATACGTGATCTATCGTGTTGCGGCGATAGGTTTTTATTGCCGGGCTTCAACAAAAATGGCCTGGTAAGATCTGCCATTTTGTGGAGAAAAATGACCGTGTCCTTGTGGCAGAACTGGTTACAGCCTTGTGCAGGAGGAAGACCTTTCTTGTCCAGTTGATCTGGTCTGGAAGCAGATAAAACCGCTTGTATGCCTTTTATGCAAATGGCCTTTCTAGGCAACTTGTGTGTGTTGTATGAAACACAACTTTGATGTAATATCAAATGTACTCTTGCTTTTAAATCAATGAAGTTCTTTGTCTGATCATTTGATTTTTTGCTTGCTTCACTGAGAGTTCGGCCATTGCTGGGCTAAACTGCGCACGGAGCTAAGGACATAGCCCTTCCTTTGAATGACCTTCGCGAGGCTGTCATGTCAGCGCCTCTTTAGAGGGCTAATTCAAACCTTTCGGTTAAGTCCTGGAAGGATTGCGCGAAGTCCGCACTTTGCTCTTGTGCGAAGTTAACCCTTTAGTGGGATTGAACCGTCGCTTTTGGGAAAGCGTCTCAGGCGCTTCGGGCACTGTTTGAATTAATTCGAAACGGCGGCATGTGCCCTTTTTTGAGGCCTCGATTTAGGCGCTGATTGGCCTATAAAAGCCCGATCGGGCTGAGAGAAAATCATCATTTCTCTTTGAATTTTCCAGAGTACCTGACTCTTCTTCTTCCTTTTCTTCATCTTCAAGAGTTCAAAGACTCCTGTAATTCTTCAATGGCGCCCAGAGACGAGCGGGAAAGGAAGCAGCGACTTCTGCAGCGGAGGGCCCTCCTCCTCCGTTCATTGAGCGACCGATCGCTGGTAAGAGACTCTCCAATCTGATTAGAGAGTGGTCTTCATCCTTTGGAGTCGATACTCGGCTATTAGGACGATCGAATATGATCTGTCCTTATCAGGGAACTCGTTTCTTTAACTTCCCTATTTTGCTTGCACCAGGGAAGTAAGAACTGAACAGTTCTTCTCTTGGGTGGGCTTCCATAGGAAGCCATTGCTTGGCAATTTTCATCCTGTTGAGGAACAGGATATGGGTCGCGTGCGTTCAGTCGTGGCCACGAAGGGTGACTGTTAACCATAACGTCCTTTTGATGACGTCAGCCCTTAGGCTATGCCACTTCCTGCAAAGATGCAGTCTTATCTGTGAAGCGAAGCTTTTTATCAAAGCTATTATCCCGCTGTTCCTGCTTACTGGGCGAGGCTATGCCTTAGCGAATTTTATGTCTTCGCATCCATTTGATTGTGAACTAATCATAGTTCATTTTTTTTTTTTTTTTTGCAGTACATTACGCCTCCGGCCTCCAGAACAGTCTATTTGGCGTAACCAGTCGAGCAGGCGGGAGCATCAGCTTGCAGTTCATCGGGCAGGCTTCCCTGTTCAGTGAGCCGAGCTCCTTGTACGGGATACGCTCATTCAGAGCGGTGGCCCGCAGGCCATGCGGAGCATTTTGACTACGGCTCCGTTTGAAGATATCGACCGTCAGGCTTACAAAAAGCCTGACTTCATGTTCGGGGATGCTGCACCTGATCCCGATCGCCAGCTGCAAGCCGGCGAAGGCAGTGGATCTTCCAGTTGGATGGCGAGAGATTCTATCTCCCGTCTAGTAAGCGGCATTTCGCTTTGTCTTCTTTCGCGAGCGTGACTTGGGCTCGGAAGATGGCGTGGGGCGTGAGCCTAAATGCCGAGTCTATAAGTGTCGGGAGGTTGACTTTCCAGACCGGCTATTCGAGGCGGGCCCTCCTCGTAGCATAATAGGGCTATACCCTGGGAAGGTGTCGCGGGACATTCCAGTAGGAGAGAATCCAGCTGCGGCGCCGCCTTCGGCACTCAGTTCTGCGAAGCTGACGGGAACTACCCGCCACAGATTTCAGAGCTCCTGGTTGGGTCCACCCTCCTAGGTCATGGTGGGCGGAGTTGACCAATTATATCCTCAATCATTTTGAGGGGAATTAGAGAGGTTGAACCTCTATGAGGCCGTCAGGGCGACCTGCTACGGCATTGAATGAAGGTGGCGTGCTTCTACGCCATTCTTGAGTTGTACTGCCCAGCCTCGGGGACTTTCTTCACCCCGGTTGGTGAATTGGGCATGGCCCTGCATGAGATGCGAGAGATCTCTGCTTTGCCCTTCGGGTCTCTTCCATATGAAGAGTATTTTCCGTGTGAGCGGAGTTGGCTCTCTTGGAGAAGCAAGAGCCTACTTTAACTTGAGACATATCGGGAATTGATGTGCCACCTGCACATTTGTTCCAGCATCCACACTGGTGGTAAGGGTAGCTCGAAGGCTTAAAGAGCTGGGGGAACTACTTGTTCCCGGATATGACTAGTGCGCCCGAGGCAGCTCATTGCGGAGTTGTCGAAGAAACATCTTGGCGAGGATGGAGGTGCGTGCTGAAAAGGACATCGTCGTGACAGAAGATGATGGTCCTTTCGAGAAGGGTGATGTTCTTCGGAGCTTTCACCATCAGGCCCGTTGCCTATGTCTCGCAAGGCGTTGCTGGCCGGATTCTACCATCTGGTTAAAGAAGTGTGTCGTGCCTTCTTCTTCGGGTGACATTGTCCACCCGAATGTGCTGCTGCCTGCTGTCCGCTTGGTCCATGGTCCCGCCTGGGTCTCCTTCCGGCCATGGTATGTTGTATTCAGAGGGGCCTTCGTGTACTGACGGAGGCTTTCTGCAGGCCGATGGCGTCAAGGCGAGGGAAGGGTGCCGTCCTGCCTTGTGACGGACCCAATCCCTAGGGTAGGTTTACCGTACACCTACTTGATGGCGTGGTTCGCCTTGCACTGCCCCAGTTTGATTGGAGCTGGGGAGACCCACCGCAGGGCATTCAAACGGCGCTCTCCGTCGTTTTGAAGGCTGTCTGTGGCAGAAAACTTATGTGGCCGAGGCCCGTAAGTTAGTGCGTCGTTATGACGCTTATAGCCTGTTCCGTTGTTTTCCTCGCCTGCGGGGTGCAGGATACAACGAGGAATTCCATGATGAGGAATCAGGTCGATCTCCCATGAGTCGGGGTGTTTTCGAGTGGCTGGTCTGTATCCGGCCCTCGCATTTGCTGTACAGGAGTGGGGATACTGCTACATGGAGCCCTACATCCCGAGCCGGTTCGCCCGCCAATTTGGGTATGACCAGTTTGTATGTGGCAACCCCAATCCAGACCTGGCTTTCCTGGGGAGCCTTATTGATGGGGCTCGTGCTTGGCGGTTTTTTACCGCGGATGACACTGGAGCATGGCTACGCACGCCGTTGAGGGATCCCGGCCTATGGACGACCCTGTGTTTCTGCCAATGGTATGCAGCTTCGAATTCCACGCTCTCCTGGATTCAATGCCAATAGTTCAGGTGTGAAGTTTTTTCTCATCGGATAAGGCAGAAGGCTTTGGATAAGAAGGAGGGCAAACGAGTCCGTGTTCCTGGCATAGAGGAGTTCATCGCTGTAGATGACAGCGAGGCTTCTGATGCGGGGAGCCCTCGCTTCGAGGCAGAGACAAGGGCTGATGCCCACAAAGCTGGTGCTCATGAAGCCGGGTCTGGTGTAATGGGGACAGCTCCCCCACAGCAAGTGGAAGAAGTGGAGGAAGAGGACTCTGAGGTCCACTTCAAAAGGAAGCGTGGGAGTGGATCCCGTAGGAAGTCGTCGGCGAAGAAGCCCCGTCGCCAAACTCCTACCATGTGGTGGAGGGCGAACTCCTTACGGCGCCTCCTTCTGCTGCTCATTAGTGGCTGAGCCGTCGGTTGCTGAACACTATCTGGTAAGATTGTCCCATTTAATATGCCTTCAGCGCGCTTTACAAACTCATCATTTGCTTTTTGTTGCAGGAGCTGAGGCAGTTGGAGAGCAAGGGGCACTACGATCCCCTGTTCACTTATGGAAGTGCAGCTGTTCCTTTGCTCGCTCGGAGGAGTCTGGAGGTGATGCGGCCGATATTGGCCCTTCGGGCGCTGGGACTTCTAAAGGAAGTCCTATGGCATCCAGCTCTGCCGGGTGGTCTGCGGAGGAATCGGCGAGTGGGCCAGCTATCCGCGTTGAGTCTGGTAAGAACTTTCCGATGGGACCCTTGGATTCCGATGCGGCTGACGAGGTGACATCGGCCTTCGGTATGACTAAGATCTCCTGATCCTCGCCTATTTGTTGCGTCTCCTTTTTGACCTTGGTTTTGTTGCAGGCATTCGTCCCCAAGGTGCGTCAGCTTCAAAGAAGCGGAGGGTTTTCCTGAAGGGTCAAAGGGCGATATGAGCGCTTCGACCGGGGGCAGACGCTGCCTGTGTTAGACGCGCTGTATGGCGACCTGCCTTTTTATCAGCCCCAATCAGCGGAGGGCCCTGAGGTTGAAGAGGCGGCAGTCCCGGAGGTACCCTCACTTCCAGTCACATCAACGAGTGAGGTGCAGACTGTTTTGCCGAATACGGTACTGAGGGTGATTGTCAGCCCTACCTCCCCGACGCTGGTAGTTGAGCCTGCTGCTCAGGAGGTGGTTGCCAGTCCTACCTCCGCGGTGGCTGGCGTACTGGTGTCGCTGAGGACTCCGCCGAGGTCACCTTTGGCTTGCCCTGCTGCAGTCGATGTTCCCGCTTCTTCTTCCGCGGTGGTGTCGACTAGGTTGGTAGATTGCTCCGAGGTTGTCTCAAGGGTTGATGAAGCTGAGAATGACTTTACTATACGGTAATCTGGTCGACAGCTTCTATAATAGTTTGGAGCAGACTATCGGTCTAGTCTTGAAGGGCTCGCCTTGCCATTTCGAAGCTGAAGATGGTTCTCCTCCCGTGGCATTGAATGTATTCGGGACTTTGAGTGGTACCATCAAGCTACTGCTCTGGAGCTCTTGGTAGATGACCTTGAGAAGGACGTGGAGAATGGCGCCATTTCCATCGTTCCGACGCAGCGTCTTTGGCTGATGAACGGCTCGCACGGTCTTGTCGTCCAGAAGCGCGAGGCTCAGCTCGCTGCTCAAGAGGCTGTTGAGGCTATCTCCTCTGACTTGAGGTCCTTGGAGGCAGAGGAAGCAGAGGTTGGGAGTGCAACTGATGCTTCCAACAGTGCTCTTCTTGACGCTGAAGATAAGATTAAGAGGGCTGAAGAGATGATCCGAAAGGCAAATCTCCTCTTGTCGAAGGCTACACAGATGCGTCATGAAGAGTCTGCGCGGCTTAAGCAACTCAGGGCTCGAAGTGAGGAACTGGCGAGCGGAAGTCATCACAGAGGGCGACTTGGTGGAGACCGAGGCTCGTTGGCTCAGGCGGTGGACTTCGATGAGGCGAAGCTAAGATCACAGGCGCTGGCCCAGGCTGAAGATGACAGGAGGGCGCGGCTAGCTTCGCTCGGAGATCGGATCCGATCTTATCATGTACGCCTATAGGCTTCCTCCATGTATCCCATCCTTCTGGATTAATAGAAAATTTTTCTTTTGTCGTCTGTTGTTTAGATAATGAGACATGACTGTCTGTTGGTTCAGAGGTTGCAGTAACATAACCGAATGGGACGTTGCCAGTCTCGAGGTTAGCCCTTTGCGGGGCTTAAAAGGAAGGGAGATACTTGCCTTTTGTAAATGTCAGCAAGCATCGAGATTGAGACTTAGCTGTCAGCTGGTTCAGAGGTCGCAATGACATAACCAATTGAGACGCCACTAAGCTCAATGATAGATGAGGCTTGGCTCTCTGCCAGTTCGGAGGTCGCAATGACGTAACTGGTTGAGAAGCCACCAAGCTTCAATCAATAGGTGATACTCGTCTTTTGTAAATGTCAACGAGTATCGAGACCTGTCTTTTGTAAATGTCAACAGGGCTCGGGATTGAAACTTAGCTGTCTGCTGGTTCAGAGGTCGCAATGACATAACCAATTGAGACGCCACTAATGCTCAATGGTGGATGAAACTTGGCTATCTGCCAGTTCAGAGGTCGCAATGACGTAACTGGTTGAGAAGCCACCAAGCTTCAATCAATAGGTGATACTCGTCTTTTGTAAATGTCAACGAGTATCGAGACCTGTCTTTTGTAAATGTCAACAGGGCTCGGGATTGAGACTTAGCTGTCTGCTGGTTCAGAGGTCGCAATGACATAACCAATTGAGACGCCACTAAGCTCAATGGTAGATGAAACTTGGCTATCTGCCAGTTCAGAGGTCGCAATGACGTAACTGGTTGAGAAGCCACCAAGCTTCAATCAATAGGTGATACTCGTCTTTTGTAAATGTCAACGAGTATCGAGACCTGTCTTTTGTAAATGTCAACAGGGCTCGGGATTGAGACTTAGCTGTCTGCTGGTTCAGAGGTCGCAATGACATAACCAATTGAGACGCCACTAAGCTCAATGGTAGATGAAACTTGGCTATCTGCCAGTTCAGAGGTCGCAATGACGTAACTGGTTAAGAAGCCACCAAGCTTCAATCAATAGGTGATGGGGTCTCGTTTTCACGAGGGAACCGTTGTCATAGGTTTAATGTTAACATAACAGCGGAATATATGTGGTCCTACCATTCTATGGATGAGAATTGGTAGGTGATTTTGGAGTCTCATTTTCACGGGAGAAATGAGGGGACTGCTGTCATAGGTTTAATGTTAACATAACAGCGGAGTATATGTGGTCCTACCATTCTATGGATGAGAATTGGTAGGTGATTT
Source organism: Agave tequilana (assembly GCA_038442645.1). Taxonomy (NCBI): domain Eukaryota; kingdom Viridiplantae; phylum Streptophyta; class Magnoliopsida; order Asparagales; family Asparagaceae; genus Agave; species Agave tequilana. The sequence goes on along the minus strand of JAVJIF010011561.1, from coordinate 85,957 downwards.
TGGAGGTCTCATTTTCACGAGGAGAAATGAGGGGACTGCTGTCATAGGTTTAATGTTAACGTAACAGCGGAGTATATGTGGTCCTACCATTCTATGGGTGAGAATTGGTAGGTGATTTTGGAGAGGGAATCAAATGGGAGCAGGTCCCTTAGGATTTTTAGCAAACCCCCAGCTATCAACGGGTTTGATATGCCTTTACCAACTACCGTTTGGGTTGGGCTAGCCATGCTATTCCCCTCAGCATGATGAGTTGTTGAGGACTCATGTTGGGCTTAGAGGCCAACATCTTCCTCTATCCTTGATCGTTAAGGATGTCGGATTATCAGGTTGATGTCTGCACAACCTCGATTGTCTTCTAGGGTGACTGGTGCATGGCCAGGTCCCAGTTGATCCATGGCCGTATAGTCTCGCTTGGAGGAAGAGAAAGGCTCTCTTTGTGCGCATTTCGACGCGCGCGGATCTCGATCAGAGGTGTAATGTTAACTTGATCGAAAGCAAGATCCTTGATTAAGGATAGTACTTCTTTAAGAATTTACCATTGATCGGCATCATAAGGAGGTCGCCCTCTGCAGTCATAAGCGGTATGCTCCGTTTGAATAGACTGTCTCTATCACAAACGGTCCTTCCCATTTAGGCTGAAATTTGCCTTTGGTCTTGTGCGTCATAATCATCGGTCGTCCGACGGCTAAGACCAGATCTCCTTTCTGGAAGACTCTCTGCTTAACCTTCTTATTGAAGGCTTTTGACATCCGAGCCTGATATAGCTCGATGTGTTGCTGAGCTTGTAGTCGCTTTTCGTCTAGGGCTTCGAGCTCTTGAAGACGCAGGCGATCATTGTCTTCTGATGTCATCTTAGTAGTCAAGGCTACCCGTAATGATGGCACCTGGATTTCCAATGGGATAACTGCTTCGCACCCATATACCAGGGAAAAAGGCGTATTGCCTGTCGGTGTCCGCACCGTAGTCCGGTAGGCCCAAAGGCATTCACCGAGCTTTTCGTCCCAATCTCGCTTATTCGAGGAGACGAACTTCTTGAGCAGCTTGATGATTGTCTTGTTGAATGCCTCTGCCAAGCCGTTGGCGGCAGGATTGTAGGCGGTTGAAGCCACATTCTGAATTCGGTATTTATCGCAGAACCGATAGAACCCTTGGCTTACGAACTGGGGACCATTGTCATGGATGATCCGTCTGGGTACACCAAATCGATGATGACCTGGTGTTTGATGAAGCTAACCAGATGGGAGGTTTTGACTTCGGCCATGGTATGGCCTCTGCCCATTTTGAGAAGTAATCGGTTATTGCCAGGATAAACCGGTGACCTCTTGCCGAAGAGGGACTGATTGGCCCTACGACATCAGTTCCCCATGCTTCAAATGGCCATGAAGCAACAGCAGGGTGGAGCAACTCCGAAGGTTGGTGTATGAAGTCTGCATGGACCTGGCACGCCTTACACCTTCGTGCATACTGGGTGGCATCGGCCATCATGGTCGGCCAGTAGTACCCAAGTCTGTGCAGCCTGTCTTTAAGCTTTGGACCCGGCTGGTGAGCTCCGCAAAATGCCATCATGTGCTTCTTTAAGCACTTCTTGTGCTTCTGAATGAGAAAGGCAACGGAGAAGGATACCATCATAGGAAACGACGGTAAAGTGTCTTCAAAGTGGGATCATAGTAGAAGCGGGGCGACCTTCGTCTGATGGACGCCGCTTCTTTGGGATCATCCGGGAGCAGATCGTGCAGAGCATAGTCAATGAGAGGGAAGCGCCAATCCCTCGGCTCAAGATCCACGGAGGTATTATGGACTTCTTGGATCTTTAGCATATACTTGGAGCATACGAGATGCCGGGTTGCGACTGTGAGGTGATACTCTGTGTCGGCCGGTAAGGCTAGCGTCGTCGCTAGTGCAGCGAGAGCATCCGCCTTGGTATTCTGAGATCGAGACACATGCCCGATGTAGAAGCCTTCAAATAAGCTAGCCAATTCGATGGCTGTATGATAGTAAGGCACCAAGTCCTCATGGCGGACTTCATATTCGCCTTTTACCTGGCTAATGATCAGCTTTGAATCTCCATAAGCTTCAAGATAGCGTACCCCCATTCCGTGGGCAAGCTGGAGGCCAATGAGCAGAGCATTGTATTCCGCCACATTATTAGAGCATGACTCTGTCAAGGAGAACGCCCTGGGAAGGATATGATCTTGTGGGGAGATGAACACAACCCCCACTCCGGCAATAATCTTTCCTTTGGGGCCCATCCGCGATGCTCCGTCAAAGAACATCTGCCATACTTCCTCTACTGATGTTGCATTAGATTCGAAGACCTCATCAGGGATGTCTTCGTGAAGCTTTGAATGTTCCGGGACTGGATGCGCAGCCAAGAACTCTGCAAGGGCTTGACTTTAACCGCCTTTTGAGGGGTAAAGGTTATTCATATTGGGATAATAGCAGTGCCCATTTAGCCAACCTTGAGTTCAACGACCCTGGCTTCGTCATGAGAAGGCGTAAAGGGTTTACCCTGGAGATGACATGTATGGTTTGGCCAACCAAATAATGTCGTGTCTTCTGGACAGCGAAGACGAGAGCTAAACACTCTTTTTCAATAGGATTGTAGCGAGATTCCGCTCCTATGAGAGTTCTACTCAGATAGTAAATGGCCTGCTCATGGCCATTGTCGTCCTTCTGAGCGAGGAGGCGCCGAGGGAATAATCCAGGGCTTTCACATAAAGCAAGAATGGTTTCCCTGATGTAGGGGCCACCAAGACTGGAGGTTTTGTGAGATACCTCTTAATGTCTTCATAAGCTTCTTGACAAGCTTGATCCCATATGAAGGCAGTACTTCTTTATTAGTCGGGTAAATGGTTGGCAACGGCCCGATAGATTTGCTATGAATCTCCTGATATAGGCTAACCTGCCTTGTAAGCCTCTGAGCTCTTTGAGGTTCCTTGGTGGATGCATGTCCTGTATGGCTTTGACTTTGTCTGGGTCTAGATGGATTCCTTTTGATGTGATTATGAACCCAAGGAATTTGCCGCTGGATACTCCTAAAAAGGATTTTGTCGGGTTCATTTTCAACTGATGAGCCCGCATTATATTGAACATCGTCCTCAGATCGCGAAGATGTTCATCTTTGCGGCGACTTTTGACAGCAATGTCGTCAACATAGCACTCCACCGTCTTCCAGAGATGATCGCGGAAGATCGTGCTCATTGCCCGCTGGTAGGTTGCCCCGGCGTTCTTCAATCCGAAGGGCATTACAGTGTAGCAGTATACCCCAAAGGCGTTCGGAAAGAAGTATGCTTCTCGTCATCAGGATACATCTTGATCTGGTTGTACCCTGAGAAGCCGTCCATGAAAGACATCCTCTCGAACCCGCATGTGTTGTCAATCATGACATCAGTGATGGGCAGTGGAAATTCATCTTTGGGACAGGCCGCATTGAGATCACGGTAGTCGATGCAGATCCGTATTTTGCCGTTCTTCTTAAGGACGGGGACTATGTTAGCCACCCAATCTGGATGTTGTTCCTCCCGGATGAAGCCACAAGCAATGAGCTTATGAACTTCGGCTTCAATAGCCTCCATGATGTTTGGGCGAACCGACGTTGTTGTTGCTTGACTGGCTTAACGTCGGGCTTGATGTTTAGACGGTGCATAGCGACCTGTGGATCGAGTCCAGGCATGTCTTCATAGCTCCAGGCGAAGACATCTATATACTCTTTTACGAGCATTATCAATTCTTCCTTTTCGATAAGTGATAAGCTTTCACTTATGAAAATAGGCTTGGGGTGATCTTGACTGCCCAAGTTGACTTGGATCACTTTGTCTTCGGTAGGTGGCTCGCGCAGCTCGAACCGCTTTTCCCATTGGAGGCTTATTGCTGGGCCCAAGGTTCCTCATCAGCAGCTTCCGCAGGTTCCAATTGACTGCCCGAGGTCATATTCACAGTGAGACCGTTGAACATTCCTCCTATGCTGATGTCAGAGTTCCATTCAGCAGATGAGTCTGACTGTGATGGAATTGGCTCGTCGTCTTTGACTTGAACCGTTACTGATGATGTGGGTGTAACATAACCCAACCCTCTGCGTGTACTATCATAGTAATTTGCAGGTTTCCCTTTCGGACAGCATACGCATCAGACCGCGTCTTCCCTTTCCGAAGTTCAGGCTGCCTGCCTTCTTCAAGTCATATCCCATCTTCTCCATAATATGGCGTGCCGGTTGCGCATAATGGAAGAACTGTGGGGCTTCTGAGTCCGAGCTTGAATCTGTAGGTACAGGTCTCCGTGGCTGGGTTCTACCGAAGATTATCGGCAACTGACCTGTTTTGGATGGAGGGATCACCAGCGTGGCCCCTTCTATAACCTCCACAGATGTAGTAGCCGAACTTGGCTTATGTACGGGCATGTGAAGAGAGCCATCCATGATGGATTTAGTCGACTCGATGCTCGCAGGATAATCAAAAGAAATATTATCATTAATCATCCATTCGCCTTCCTCATCAGAAGGGATCTTACATCGGGGATTATTAAAGCATGCTACTATTGGCTCGCCAATCAAAATGGCTGGCGTGCCCATTTCGGATTCCGAATCCGCCTCATTGCCACTTCCATCACTGTCTGGCAATGGTTCTCCCGGCGTTCCACTAGCCTCTTGATATAGGAGAGCATCTGTGAAATAGTTTTCCACCCCCTTGAAGGGCTGCTTCTCAGCGAAGACAGTTCGTACTGTCGCATCATCCTCAACATACTTGAAGCACTGATGAAGAGTGGAAGGAACGATCCAGTTGGCATGGATCCATGGTCGTCCAGTAGCAGGTTGTATGATGTGTCCGCGTCAATGACATAGCATGTCACTTCTGACTTCAGGCTTCCGATTCTGCAGCGAAGCCGAATCTTTCCAAGCGGATGGCTGCTCCCGGCGTTAAAACCGTATATTGTAGTGGTGGTCGCAGACAACCTGTACAGTGGTATGCCGAGGAAGTAGAGGAGCCTTTTGGGGATGATGCTGAGCGCAGACCCCGGATCGACTTGTATCCTTTCAATGCAGGTTGAACCGATATATCCGGTATAGTACAGAGGTCGATCATGCTTGTTGTCTTTGAGAAGCATATCTTCCGCCGTGAAGGTAATGGCAGGCACCTTTGACTGTGCGTGATGGCACTCTGAGCAGGAAGGGGCGCATCTCATCATCAGGAACCTCGGGCATGCATGTCAGAAAGGACTCCGAGTTGGCTAGCGCATCTCTGAGTGCCTCTCTTGTCTCTTTAGAGAGACGAAAGAGCTCGTGTATTGTGATACGAGCCGGGATATTGGCTAAGTGGGCCAATATATCAAAGCGAAAGGGCGTGGCTAGCCCTTGGCTTGGTGGTTTCTTCAACACCTGGTCGAATCGCATCTCCTTAGGTTTTTCCCTCCCTTTGGTCAGGACTGGAGTGGATGTCGGCATTGGTACTGACGTTGTTTGCTGTGGTACCTCGTCAGTAGGTTTGTCATACTGCCTTAGGTATGACTTTCCAGACCGGTGCCCGTCTGTTGAGGCGCATCTGCCTGAGCTGTACAGGCATGCTTTTCTTCTTCAGAATCGCTGAGGGAAGCCGAAGTAAGATTACCATCGTCTGGCAGAACAGAGACGACATTGCAAGACTTGCCCTTTTTGCTGGAGTCCTTCGACGTCTGCTGTATGTCTTGGACGAGGTCGGGGTGTATCCATATAACTTCCCCTGTCTCCAATGTCAAAGGGGCGAGGCCCTTGTTGTTTTGAGTCATGGCTGGAGGATGCTTGACTTCCAACCGCGGCATCGGGGCTGGATAGGTCCCGTCAGGAACTGTGACCTTCTGGGCAGTGCCGAACTCAAGAGTCACCATATTGGCAGTGACTTTCTTCTGTTCCGTCTTTAGTGTGAGGACGCCGGCATCAATCAGGGCTTGTATCCTGTCCTTGAGGACATAGCACTTGTCAGTAGGATGATGGACCATCCTATGATAAAGACAGTATTTGGGGTCATTTGTGCGCCCTATCTCATTAGGACGCCGAGCATCTGGCAGCTTCATCTTATTCCCTTTATGGAGCAGATGGAATATCGTGACCACCTGATCATCTCTGAAGGAGTACTGTTTAGGAGGGAACTTGGGCTCCTGATTGTTGAAGCTGCTCTTCTTGGCCTTTGACTGCATGTCCCCGGTCAGCTCGACGGACATAATTTCCTTCCCCTTAGCTTGGGAAGACTGTGGGAGATCGCTACGCCCTTTGTTGTTCGCACCCCATTTGCTTCTAGGGACGGACGGCTCGAACTTCTTAGCCGACTTCTCGGCTATCTCAGCTTGTTCGACCAATTCTTTCCAAGTATGGGCTTTGACAGCCCCCATGCGAACTTCTACTTGATCCAAGAAGTTGTGTCTGCATGTCTGTAAGAGCATGGGTAAAGGCATCCCTGCTGGGCACATCAGAGATAGATTTTCTGAACCGCTCAATGTATTCACGGATAGATTCGCCTTTCTTCTGCACGGTAGAAAGGAGCTTGTCCATGGTCACTTCGGTATCATCCTCATAGAAGCGAGAGAGGAACCGAGTTTCCAGGTCGATCCAGGAATTGATAGAGCCTGGGGGAGACTGCGAAACCAGTCAAATGCCACCCCTTTCAAGGTGCCGATGAACAACCTAGCCATGATGGCGTCGTTGCTTAGAACATTACCGGTCTGGGACCGGAAATAGTAGATGTGCTGATTGGGCGAGCTCTTACCATCATATGCATGCAACGTTGGTGGTTTGAACTTTGGCGGATATGACACCGAATCCCATTCCAGTGGGTAAGGACGGACTACCCCCACTTTCTTCAATTCATCCTTCTGAGCCAGGGATGAAATTTGAGCTTGAAGGCCTTTAAGGACTTCGGCATCCAGGGAAGAGCCTCCCTTAGATCTCTCCGTTTTGGGCGGATCATTGCTGATGTGTCCCTCCTCGTCATGATTGCTCCCGTATCGTCATCCCGGTTGTTGAGGAGTTGAGCAAGCATCTGTTGGATATTGTCCAGGGCCTCTTGCTGAGTTTTAGAGGTCTGCTCCTGAGCTTCCAAACGCCGACGAAGGTCGTCATTGGCGTTCTCTCATATTGACCGATGCTTTGTCCGTCCGTATAGAACTGACTGTGTGCTGAAGAGGCATACCCGCTGTCTCCATCTTCTCCATCAGATGATTGGGGTGATCGTCTGGGCTGTGGCGAGATCAGGGTCTTTGAGGAAGAAGGCTGCTCATAGTTATAGGGTATTGCCACCCTTGACCTGGTGTTTCGAAAAACACCTTCTTCACGCACCAAGACTTCACCTAAGCCTGGGCAGTAGTCTGGATCTGGGGAGCCGAAAGGGGTGTCGTCAGAGGCTTGACTTCTTCTGCGCGGCTCTCGTCCCCTTTCGGTCATGTTGACGGATGCAGAGGCTGGATCCGGTGGCCCGCTCCTTTTGGGATGCCTCATCGGGACGCGCGCAGACAGTCGATCAAAGACTGATCGCCGTATGGAGAAGTGGCGAGGGTCGGTCGTAACCGACACTGCATAGAATGGACCATCACCAACTGGCAGTCACATCGTCGAAGACAGGAGGAAGTAGTCTGGAAATGCTTCAATCTCCGCTTGTCCGCCAAGAATTCTCGCAGGTCGGCCCTGTAGGGGCCTGAACAATCTGGTATATGGGACAACGCATCGTTCCCCTTATTCCTGCGGAAAGGATCAGCACCGCATAGTGCTCAGGTTCTAGCCTCGCGGCTGTAAACCCGATGAGTACGCCGAGGTACAATCCTTGCTTGTGAAGACAGGGCTAGCAGTAGGCATTGCTGCTCTAGGCGACGGTATGATCGCCGTCTTGACTTTATGGTTGGCAGCATTGTTGGCGCAGGCGGGCATCTTGCCTTTTTCTTCATAAGAGAGGCGCGGATTTGGCGTGGCTACGCCTGAAGCTTCAGCAGAGGACCTCTGTTTAGGCCTCCATATCCGTTTTGGCAGAGGATGCATAGGTTCACAAGGAACCTGAATAGCCACAAGCGGGGCTGTGGGGTGTTGGCAAAATTCTGCCTCTGGTTTCTGATTTGAAACCTTGGTCATGAAAACCTTCCCGTGCTTCCGTGCTCGAAGCATTAGGCCACCCCCAGAGAGGACTTCTTCAAATCTTCTTTGATCGATCTGGATAACCAGGTTCTCAAAAGTGCAGGATCTGGGCTGCGGACCTGTTTCCTTGTTGCGCCAGAGAACTGCGGCAGGTTTACAGAGAACCTTTTCCGTCTCCGTAGAGACTTTGCTTGAAGATTTAGCCAGAGAAGATCTGGCTGCACCGGCTTTTCTGAATTCAGAGATAGACCCGAAGGTCTGTTCGTCGCATTGCGACACTTGATTCTCAGCAGAGGAGAATACGTTCCCCAGCGGAGTCGCCATCTTGTTTTCCATTAATTTTGCAAAGGGGAAAACTTACAAAAAAAGAGTTTGAGGAGCTAAATTACAAGTATTCTTAAAAAGATTACAAGTAGATCTCCTCAGAGATTCTGGAGAAGTGTGCTGATAGGAGTCTGGTCAGCGCGCGACCACTTTGTCCCTTTGACGATGCGAGCGATGAGATTCCCTTCTCGCCTGGTTCTGGGAATCAGAGAATAGAGGGTTGATAGAACCCTCTTGCTGCTTCTCAAATCGCCTTCAATTAGGAATTCCTTCTCGCCTGGTTCCGAAAATTCCTTGAGAAGAAGAACGATGATAGGGCATCAACACCCTAGATAGAGAAAGCAATTCTCTAAAAGGTCTCTGAATTCGAAAACGCACGGTGCGTTATGAAGAAGCCTCGGTTGAAGAAGTTGACTGATCGATTCTCGTGATCAGAAGGCGATTGATGGCTCCTTACTCTGCGATCCCCTCTTCCTCTTTTTTTTTTTTTGCTTGTACCCATGGCGGGTTATTTATAGGGAGAGCAAGGGTATAATCGTCCCCTTGAAGATATGGAAACAGGTTGAACCGAATCTGTTTGAATCTGGAAAGTAGCCTTGCTGCGAGGCTAGAATAGCTTCCGCGGAGCTAGAAAATGGGCAAGTCGGTTGATCTTTCCGATTTGTTATGATCCTTTCCATATCGTTGAAGGATTTTCCCTGATCCTCTTACTCGTTTCAAGAGAGTCAAGAGATTGCGGCAATCACCTGCCATATTTGAATCCTGATTGGATTTGATTAGCTTAGATCTAATCTCATCAGGAGATTTGATTGGTCAAAGGCTGACCATAGCAGGCTGATGGCGGAGCTGCCCGCTTTGAAGCTCATAGCGGAGCTAGAGGCAATTCCTGGCGAAGTCCGAAAAGAGGCTTTTCGGCGAAGCTGTCAGTTAGCTTCCTGGCGATGCTCTGGATGATGTTAGCCTCTCAAACGAGGCTATCTCCTTGGGCTAATGTAATGCTAAATGCTAGCATTTTAGACCTGCTGAGGTTTGTTTAGAAACAATCCGGGTTCACTGTTCTGCTTGCTGGATCAGTGGAGTCCAAACCGCTTCCTTGTCCCTTGGAGGTGGGTAAAAAACTGGTCTTCAGCTCGTCTGTCACTTGTCTTTTGTAAATGTCAACAAGTTTAGACATTGTTCGACTAATGAGAATCTTGTCTTTTTTAAGTGTCAACAGTAAATGTCAACAAGTTTGAGAGTAGTCCTGACGGGCTGAAAGGTGAGACTTGTCTTTTGTAAATGTCAACAAGCTCGAAGGTAGTCCTTAACGGACTGAAACTTGTCTTTTGTAAATGTCGACAAGTTTGAGGGTAGTCCTTGACGGACTGAAAGGTGAGACTTGTCTTTTGTAAATGTCAACAAGCTCGAAGGTAGTCCTTAACGGACTGAAACTTGTCTTTTGTAAATGTCAACAAGTTTGAGGGTAGTCCTTGACAGACTGAAAGGTGAGACTTGTCTTTTGTAAATGTCAACAAGCTCGAAGGTAGTCCTTAACGGACTAAAACTTGTCTTTCGTAAATGTCAACAAGTTTGAGGGTAGTCCTTGACGGGCTGAAAGGTGAGACTTGTCTTTTGTAAATGTCAACAAGCTCGAAGCTAGTCCTTAACGGACTGAAACTTGTCTTTTGTAAATGTAAACAAGTTTGAGGGTTTGATGGGATTTGGAAAAAGGTCTCGTTTTCATTGCGAAAAACGAGGAGATCACTGTCATAGGTTTAATGTTAACGTAACAGCGAAATGGATGGAAAGATCTGTATATGTGGTCTTACCATTCTATGGATGAGAATTGGTAAGTGATTTTGGAGAGGGAATCAAATGGGAACAGGTCCCTTAGGTTTTAGCAAATTCCCAACTGTCAACGGGTTTGATACACCTTTACCAACTACCGTTTGAGTCGGGCTAGCCATGCTATTCCCCTCAGCATGATGAGTTGTCAAGGACTTATGTTGGGCTTAAAGGCCAATATTTTCCTCTATCCTTAACCGTAAGGATGTTGAATCATTTGGTTAGCATATGTGTAACCTTAATTCTCCTTTGAGCCAAACAATGTATGACCAGGTTCCTACTGGTTTATGGTTGCATGATCTCGTTTGGAGGAAGAGAGAGGCTCTCTTTGCGTGTATCTTGAACATAAAGGTCTTGATTAGAGGTGTAGTTTTAACTTGATCATGAGAAGGATCCTTAATCAAGAATAATACTTCTTTAAGAACTTGCCATTGATCGGCATCATGAGTAAGTCGTCATGTGAAGTCATAAGGCGGTATGCTCCGTTTGAATAGACTGTTTCTATTACAAACGGTCCTTCCCATTTAGGCTGAAATTTGCCTTTGGTTTTGTGCATCATGATCATCGGTCGTCTGACGGCTAAAACCAAACTCCTTTCTGGAAGACTCTTTGTTTGACCTTCTTGTTGAAGGCTTTTAAGATTCGAGCTTGATACAACTCGATGTGCTGCTGTGCTTGTAGCCGCTTCTCATCTAGGGCTTCGAGCTCTTGAAGACGCAACCGATCATTGTCCTCTGATGTGATCTTAGTGATTAAAGCGACTCGTAATGACGGCGTCTGGATTTCCAATGGTATGACTGCTTCACACCCGTACACCAGGAAAAAAGGTGTATTGCCTGTCGGGGTCCGAACCGTGGTTCGGTAGGCCCAAAGACATTCGCCAAGCTTTTTGTCCCAATCTCGCTTATTCGAGGAGACGAACTTCTTGAGTAACTTGATGATTGTTTTGTTGAATGCTTCGGCCAAGCCATTAGCGGCGGGATCATAGGCAGTTGATGCCACATTCTGAATTCGGTATTTATCGCAGAATCGATAGAATGCCTGGCTTATGAATTGGGGACCATTGTCATGGATGATCCGCCTAGGGACACCAAATCGATGGATGACATGGTGTTTAATGAAATTAACCACGTTAGAAGTTTTGACTTCTAGCAGTGGTATGGCTTCTGCCCACTTTGAAAAGTAATCAGTTATTGTCAGGATAAACCGGTGACCTCTTGTCGAAGAGGGGCTGATTGGCCCTACGACATCGATTCCCCATGCTTCAAATGGCCATGAAGCAACAGTTGGGTGGAGCAACTCTGGAGGCTGGTATATGAAGTCCGCGTGAATCTGGCACGCTTTACACCTCCGTGCATATTGGATGGCATCGGCTATCATGGTTGGCCAATAGTATCCAAGCCTATGCAATCTGTCTTTAAGTTTTGGATCTGGCTGATGAGCTCCGCAAATGCCGTCGTGTGCTTCTTTAAGCACTTCCTGAGCCTCTGAATTGGAAAGGCAACGGAGGAGGACACCATCATATGAACGACGGTAAAGTGTCTTCAGAATTGGATCGTAGTAGAAACGGAGAGACCTTCGTCTGATAGATGCCGCTTCTTTAGGATCGTCTGGCAGCAGACCATGTAAGGCATAGTCGATGAGAGAAAATCGCCAATCTCTCGGCTCAAGATCCGTCGAGACATTATAGACTTCTTGGGTTCTTAACATATGCTTAGAGCATACAAGATGTCGAGTTGCCACTGTGAGGTGATACTCGGTGTCGACTGGCAGGGCTAGTGTTGTTGCTAATGCAGCAAGAGCGTCCGCCTTGGATTCTGAGATCAAGACACGTGCCTGATGTAGAAACCTTCAAACAGATTAGCCAATTCGATGACCGTGTGATAATAAGGCACCAAGCCTTCGTGGCGGACCTCATATTCGCCTTTAACCTGATTGATAATCAGTTTTGAATCGCCGTAAGCTTTGAGGTAGCGTACCCCCATTCCATGGACGAGATGAAGGCCAATAAGTAGAGCATTATATTCCGCTACATTGTTGGAGCATGATTCTGTCAGAGAAAATGCTCTGGGAAGGACATGATTCTGTGGGGAGATAAACACAACCCCTACTCCGGCAATGGTCCTGCCTTTAGGACCTATTCGAGATGCTCCATCGAAGAACATCTGCCAAACTTCATCCTCTGAGGTTACATTAGACTCGAAGACTTCATCTGGAATATCTTCGTAAAGTTTTGAGTTCTCCGGGACTGGATGAGCAGCCAAGAACTCTGCAAGGGCCTGACCTTTAACCGCCTTTTGAGGTATAAAGATCATGTCATATTGAGACAAAAGAAGCGCCCATTTAGCTAATCTCAAATTCAATGATCCTGACTTCGTCATGAGAAGACGCAAAGGATTCACTCTGAAGATGACATGTATGGTTTGGCTAACCAAATAATGTCGTGTCTTCTGAACGGCAAAGACAAGAGCTAAGCACTCCTTCTCGATAGGATTATAGCGAGATTCTGCCCCTATCAGAGTCCTGCTCAGATAATAAATGGCCTGTTCGTGACCATAGTCGTCCTTCTGAGCTAGGAGGGCACCAAGAGAATGGTCCATAGCTTTTACATAAAGTAAGAATGGTTTTCCTGTTGTGGGAGCCACTAAGACTGGAGGTTTTGTGAGATATCTCTTGATATCTTCATAAGCTTCCTGACAAGCTTGATCCCATACGAAGGAGGCACCCTTTTTCATGAGTCGGGTGAACGGCTGACAGCGGCCTGAGAGATTTGCGATGAATCTTCTAATATAAGCCAGTCTACCTTGCAAGCCTCTAAGCTCTTTGAGATTCCTCGGTGGATGCATGCTCTGAATGGCTTTGACCTTGTCTGGGTCAAGATGAATTCCTTTTGACGTAACGATAAACCCAAGGAACTTGCCACTCGAAACTCCCAAGAAGGATTTTGTCAGATTCATTTTCAGTTGATGAGCCCGCATTATGTCAAACATCGTTCTCAAGTCACGAAGATGGTCATCCTTGTTGCGGCTTTTGACAGCAATGTCGTCGACATAGCATTCTACCGTTTTTCGGAGATGATCGCGAAAGATTGTACTCATTGCCCGCTGATAGGTTGCTCCGGCGTTCTTCAGTCCGAAGGGCATCACAGTGTAGCAGTATACCCCAAGGGTGTTCGGAACGAAGTATGCTTCTCGTCGTTGAGGTACATTTTGATCTAATTGTACCCTGAAAAACCATCCATAAAAGACATTCTTTCGAATCCACAGGTATTGTCAATCATGACATCAGTGATGGGCAGTGGGAATTCGTCTTTAGGACAAGCCGTATTGAGATCGCGATAGTCGATGCAGATACGTATTTTCCCATTCTTCTTGAGGACGGGAACGATATTGGCAACCCAATCTGAATGTTGTTCCTCCCGTATGAAGCCACATGCAATAAGCTTGTAAACTTCGGCTTCAATAGCCTCCATAATGTTCGGGCGGAACCGACATTACTGCTGCTTAACTGGCTTAGCGTCAGGTTTGATATTCAGACGATGCATGGCTACTTGTGGATCAAGTCCGGGCATGTCTTCGTAGTTCCATGCGAAGACGTCTATATACTCCTTAACGAGTATTATTAATTCTTCCTTTTCCATAAGTGATAAACTCTCACTTATAAAGATGGGCTTAGGGTGATCTTGACTACCCAAGTTGACCTGCATCACCCTGTCTTCGGTAGGTGGTTCGCACAGTTCGAATCGCTTTTCCCATTAGAGGTCTAATTGCTGGGCCCATGGCTCCTTATCAGTAGCTTCCGTAGGCTCCAATTGACTGCTTGAAGTCATATTAACGGTGAGATTCTCGAACATCATTCCCATACTGACATCTGAGTCCCACTCGGAGGATGAGGCGGAATGCGATGGAATTGGTTCGTCATCTTTGAATTGAACCGTTGCTGGCGATGTGGGTGTAACGTATCCCAACCCTCTGCGCATATTATCATAGTAGTTTGTAGGTTTTCCTTTGGCACAAAGTTACGCAGCAAACTACGCCTTCCTTTTTCAAAGTTCAGGCCCTCCCCATGCTTTAGGTCGTACCCTATTTTCTTCATAATATGGCGTGCTGGTCGCGCGTAATGGAAGAATTGTGGGGTGTCTGAGTCCGAACTTGAATCTGCGGCTATGGACCCTCGTGGTTAGGTTCTACCAAAAATTATCGGTGATTGACCTTCTTTGGATGGAGGGATCACTAAAGCGGCCCCTTCTATAGATTCCACAGGTGTACCGGATGCACTCGGTCTATGTAAAGGCATGTGCAAAGAGCTATCGATGATGGATTCAAATAACCCAACACTCGCAGGATAATCAAAAGAAATATTATCATTAATTACCCACTCGCCCTCATCTTCAGAAGGAGTGTTACATTTAAGACATGCTATAATTGGTTCATTAATCAAAATGAATGGCACGTCTGCTTCAGATTCTGAATCCGCCTCATTGTCACTATCATCATCATCTGGCAATGGTTCCTTGGATGCTTCACCGGTCTCTTGATACAGGAGAGCGTCAGTGAAGTAATTTTTCACTCCTTTGAATGGTTGCTTCTCAGCTAACACAGTTCGTACTATCGCGTCGTCTTCGACATACTTGAAGCACTAGTGCAGCGTGGAGGGAACGATCCAGTTGGTGTGAATCCACGATCGTCCTAGCAGCAAGTTGTATGATGTGTCAGCGTCAATGACATAGCAAGTCACTTCTGACTTCAGGCTCCCGATTCGGCAACGGAGTCGAATTTTCCCAAGTGGATGACTACTCCCGGCATTAAAACCGTATATTGTAGTAGTGGTTGCGGACAACCTATATAGTGGTATACCGAGGAAGTAGAGGAGCCTTTTGGGATGATGCTGAGTGCAGACCCCGGATCAACCTGTACCCTTTCAATGCATGTTGAACCAATGTATCCGGTGTAGTACAAAGGTCGATCGTGCTTGTTATCCTTGAAAATCATATCTTCCATGGTGAAGGTAATAGCGGACACCTTTGATTGTACGTGATGGCATTCAGGGCACGGAGACTGAGCGTCATCTTTAGGGGTCTCTGGCATATACGTCAGGAATGATTCTGAATTAGCCAGGGCATCCCTGAGTGCTTCTCTTGTCTCTTTTGAGAGAAGAAGTAGCTCGTGTATAGTAATAAGAGCCGGGATATTAGCCAATTGGGCCAATATGTCAAAACGAAAGGGCGTGTCAAGCCCCAGGCCTGAAGGCTTCTTCAGGACATGATCGAACCAGACCTCTTTAGGCTTCTTCTTTCCCTTGGTCGGAACTGAAGCGGATGCTGGTACTTGTACTGACGTCATTTGCTGTTGTGTCTCGTCAGTAGCTTTCTCATACTGTTTTAAGTATGATTTTTCGGATCGAGTACCCGTCGGCTGAGGTACATCAGCCTGCGTTGCGCAAGCGTGCTTTTCTCCTTCAGAATCGCTGAGAGAAGCTGACGTAAGATTGTCATCATCAGGCAGGATGGAGATGACATTGCAAGATTTTCCCTTCGACTTGGACTTCTTTGAATCCCATTGTTCGTCTGGACAAGGTCTGGGTGTACCCACATGACTTCCCCTGTCTCCAGTGTCAAGGGAACAAGACCCCTATTATCTTGAGTTTTAGCCGCAGGATGTTTGACTTCCAGTCGTGGCGCAGGGACTGGATAAGTCCCGTCAGGAACTGTGACTCTTGGGGTTTTATCGAACTCGAGGGTCACCATGTTTGCAGTGACTTTCTTCTGTTCTGTCTTCAATGTCAAGACTCCAGCGTCAATCAAGGTTTGAATTCTGTCCTTGAGGATAAAGCACTTATCGGTAGGATGGTTGATTGCACAAAACAGAGTACAGGGAATATGAAAAGTTTATGTGATTGTTTTACTCTGAATTTTTACAATTTAACCGCTATAGCAAGAGCTAAACGGGTCGAACCTCAGGGAGAGATGTGATGGAAGCTTTTCGGTAATATTGTCTTCTTTTTTATTTTCTCTATTTGAAAAACGTGAAAAAGAGGGGATGGATTGTATGTGGATAAAGAAATAAACCAAAAGAAAGGTTCACAGCTTACTAATAATCAACCACCATACATGCTAATGCTAGATAGATAATTACTTCACTTTAAATCCTAAACATGATATTCTACCACAAAACCAATCAAGATACATAGGATAGAAACTAGGTTATGATTTGAAATAACACCATCCATGTTTTAACATTACAATATCAAGGTTGTCAATCAAGTATAAAGTAAGAAAAAATCATTAGAAAGTATTTAGCAAATCACTAATCAACGTTTAACATTAAAATATCAAGATTTTCATCAAGCATAGATTAAGAAAAACAGTTAAAAAGTATTAGCAAATATTTGACCTAGTTGCTTATCCTAATGAGTCTTAATTAGAGTAGTCATGCATATGATCTAATCTGGTTATCTACTAGACATTAGATGTGATGGTGGTGATGTCTTAGCAAGCCATGAGAAAAATCTAGCTACTCATAAAAGAAAGTAAGAAATAAAAAATAAGAAAAAGCAAAAATAAAGTAAATAATAAAAGAGATATGAAAAGAAAGAAAGCACCTTGTATTGATCTGTCACCTCGAATTACAATGGCTTCTCCTTCTCACAAATAGAACTAAAATACAAAAGAAATTTGGAGAAGAGACTAAAAGAAAAATCCTAAGGTATGATCTCTGATGTGGAGATGATTCATAATGAGAGATTTCAGCTCTTTAAATAGGCCTCAAAGCTAATCACACTAGGATACAAATTAGAAGGTTTCCTAATTCAATAAGGAATTCAGTCCTGCAGCAAGTTGACTTATTGTTTGCTGAATATGACTCATCATACGGTTGAATTTGATAGAATAATGAACAAAAGAATTATACTCCTTCAAGTCTTCTTTCTGTAGAATCTTAAATCATCAGATTTGAATATCTGTAGCAAAAGTTATGATCAGAATACTAAAAGGTGTACAGCCTGAATCCGAGCCTGAATTGATTTTGAACTCCATTTAATTTGAATTATCCTCCTTTTTCCTTTTAGGATTAGCTTTATCCCCTTCATCTTCTAGGACTTTATCTCCTGAATTTGAACTTGAATAGGAGATGAAGATTAATCCTTTCCTCCTTTGGATTCAATTTAATCCAACTTTGAATAGGATTAGGGATAAAATGAATCTTCTTGTATCTTTATCCTCTCATTTAAGTAGCTACACACCATAATAAAACAAAGGGTAAATAGCATTAATTAATAAAGAAATGATCAAGGATATATGTGTAAAAGTGATGATAAAAATGCAATTTTGGAGTATAATCACACCCCCACACTTATCTTTTGATCGTCCTCGAGCAAAACCAAATGTTTAAACTAATTTAATCTAACCTAACTCACTTTCGTAGGAATCACGATTGCACTTAGCACGTGCAACAAGCCGTTAAACCTCTAGGCTACCCTAGAGGACGAGTGTTGTCTCGTGAGGATTTTCAGTGAATTACACCCACAAAATTCATAAAGAAAGAAAAAAAACAAAATGTTAGTATTTTTGAAATTCAATTTTGAAAAAGAACAATATTTGAAGTATCATTGAGAAAATCAAGTAATCTATAAGTCTTAGAATCACCAAATTATTCATTCCTATACTTAGTCTCGATGCAAATATTTATCATCAATTTAGGTTAGGATTAAAACTGAATTTCTCACTTAGTCTTTTATTTTACCCTAAGTCATATGCACCTTTGTGAAAGTGAAGTGAAAGCAAAATTTTTACTTGGGATTCTTAAACTTCAACTCTTATAACTTGTATATAATTTTTTTTTTTTAGCAGAAGTTCGAAGTATTACCACTTCGTTGCCCTTTATGCACTTCTTTTCTTTTTTCTTTTTTTTCTTTTTTTTAAATATGTATAACTCATCTAATTTTCTTTTGTGTAAGTAATAAGGCTTCTTGAGGCCCTAATACCTAGCTAATTGATTATTAGATGAGTTAATACATATAATATATATATATATATATATATATATATATATATATATATTTTTTTTAAACTTACCTAATTACCTTTCGCGTAAGTACCAAGGCTTTCTTAGGTCAAAGTACCTAGCTAATCAATAATTAGATTTGTTTATTTTATATATTTTTTTCTAACATACAAGAGTCTTTGTTTTGAATCCAAGTGTGTAAGTGTTTAAAGCATGCATATTTCATCAAGGTAAAGATATCAAGACTAAATTACTTTTTCAATTTTTTCCTCCTAAACTTAAAAATAAAACAAATACTCTTATTTTGACCAAGTGTTAAGAAATCCTAATTATAATTTTCCTTTTCCTTAAAATTAACTTAATTACTTACAGAAATAAATCAAAATATTGTTTTCTTTTTCAAAAAGTTTTTTTTTTAAAAAATGTTAGTATCTATCTATGTTAGTATGTTAGTAAACCCTCCCCCACACTTATCTCATGCATTATCCTCAATGTATGAATGAATGCATGTATGCATGAAAAAGAAGAAAGGGAAGGCAAAATATGACCTCAAGGTGGTGGTTCCGGTGATGGCCGGATTGGGCCAAGCATTGCTACCCAATCTAAATATTGTGGATCATTAAGGAACCCACCTTTTATGACCTCTTTCTTATACACATTGTTATTATCCCCCAAATGAATAGGATCATGCACGACCCTAACATTGAAACTATTTTGGTTGTATGACCAATCTTGAAATACCATCTCAGGGTCAGCATTGTCTACACCTTGGTCCAACAGTAGAATTTGACTTGATGAAGTGATTGATTTGGGCTTAAAAATGATAGGATTGGGAACTAATAGCGGCTCAGGAAAATTAAATTTAGCTTTCAGAGTCGGGTTTGGTTCAAAAGTGGTCTCCAAATCGAAGAATTTAAGCTCGTATTTATGATCCATGAAACGAACGTGACTATCCAAAATAGGTGATCCAATTTCATAATATACGGATACTGGAATTAATGTTGGCTCGAAAATTGGCTCCAACTTGGGTAAAGGCACGGAGTCAACATAGATTCAAGTTTGAAATTAAATCACAGAGTTGAGAATCGGGTTCGTATTCACAATCAAGTTCAATCTCATTGAAGTTAAAACTTACCAATTTGTCCAAGGGTTGGGATTGATCAAGTTCATGTTGGTGCGATGAAATTGAATCTTGATCAAGGTCTTCAAGACACCATGATTCGTTGGTCTCGTCAATTTGGTTAGTTAGTTCAAGGATATTTGAAAGTCTAGAAATTTGCTCATTCATTAAAATTTGCAAATGATCTATTTTTTCTTCTAACCTATCGAATGGATCATTTGAGGACTGAATCATGGATTCTATACTCTTTTCCATGTAGGTAGGTTCTTCTATTGGTGGTGTGAAAAAAGAAGTATATGAAGATGATGGTTGGAAAGGTGGTTGACAATATGGCTGAGGGCTGTTGCATCCCCATTGACTCGGTGAGGAGTAGAGATGTTTATTCCAATTCGTTTCATGAAATTGAGGTTGGGGCATATGTTGATTTGTATAAGACCAACTAGGCATGCTTGGTTGGTTAAAATTATGATATGTCGGGCTGGTAATATCCGATTCAAAAGAGATCGAGGTGTAATATGGATTACTATTAAAATTGGAAAAATTGTTGTAATAAGCCATATCACATAAGAATTGTTAAAAATAAAGAGAAACAAATAAAAAAAATCTAACCTAAGTTAGAAAATAATATATACCGTTCCCTCCCCGGCAACGGCGCCAAAATTTGATTGAAAAACTGAGATTGCAAAGAAAGAGTTAAAGTTTATGAATTCTCAGTCTTAATTCTATCCGCTGCAGCAAGGGCCAAAGCAGGTCGATCCACAGGGAAGGATGTGATGCAAGCTTTTCGGACGATTTCTCTGTATCCTTAGAACAAAACAAAAGAGAGATTAGATTTGGAATATATGATTGGAGATATGTGGTTTTACTGATCTTCTACCACAACCCATAGTGCAAGTCTTGAATATTGAATATCATCTTGAAATACATAAAATCTATCCTAAGTTTATTAGAAAAGATTCAAGCAAGAAAAAATGATATTAGAATCTAACTAGTTTGCACTACTAAAAATCCAATAAGTGTTCATCCTAACTTCTAAGTATAGCATAAGAAAAGTCTCACCTTAAGGTTATGCTGTCAAAGTACTTAAGCATGAAGTTGTGAAGAATAGTTTAGAGGTGTAACCTAGATTAGAACAACTAACTATCAATTTAATCTTCAAGCAATCTGTCTTAACCTAGGGTTTCTAAAAATTATTATCAATCCATTCAATTCCTAAACTGCTCTAGGGTTGTTTAAGAAATCAGCAAACCACACTTTAGAATTAGTTAATCATTTTTTTTATATTTTTAATTTTTTTTATTTTGTTTAATATGAAGAATTGTGAGAGAAAGAAGAACAAAACAAATAGAAAGATCACAGGTAAAACGAAATTAAATGACAAGAATTTAAATGGCAAAAAAGGTAACCTTTATTTGAAATCGCGTCCAAATACAATGCTCCTTCTTCTCCAAAGTATGCTAAAAATGAAATGAAGATTACAGAAATTTGAAAAGAGAAAAACTAACGAAAACCCTAATTTCCCGTCTCTCGATCCGCCTCTCTGTTGCTCTGCAGGGGGATTTATAGGAGCTGGAAGAAGTAGAGTCCCGGTAAAACTGTCGTGCAAAAGCAGGTATCCCCTCTCATCCATTTGGCCGCGGAAACGCTGCTTTGGCCGCGTTTCTGCAGCCACAGCCTTGTCCCTGGCCACGCGCTTTCGCGCGCAGCCTCTACTGATCCGTCCATCTGGGTACATCCGTTTAGATCTGGCATCTCGACTCTTTATTTTGAAAATTTGGGATAACTTGGGAAGCAAGTTACCCTAAATCCAAATCTCTTCAAAACGAATTTTATCTTTGCACTCTCCTTCTTTTATCTTTATTCTCATCCTGCAAGCATTTAGGGTTGAGTAGAAGTCTATCCCTTCCCTCTTCTTTTAGTATTTGCAACTTTGGCACTTGGTAATTGCAACTTTGACATTTGGTAATTGCAACTTTTGCATTGGGCTTGGACATGGGCTTTTGGGCTTCATTTAGGCTTTTATTCTTTATTTGAATAAAAACTCAAGGCCTGCACACATTAAATAACAAAACTTTAATAATAGTGCATAATTAAAAGAATAAATAGGAAACATGATAGTAAATGTAGTGATAAATATGCAATTTTTACTACCTATCAATGGTGAATCATCCTGTGGTAGAGACAGTATTTGGGGTCGTTCGTGCGTCCTATCTCATTGGGACGTCGGGCCTCTGGTAGCTTCATTGTATTCCCTTTGTGGAGTAAATGGAATATTGTGACCACCTGATCGTCTCTGAAGGAGTACTGTTTCGGAGGGAACTTAGACTCCTGATTATTGAAGCCGCCCTTCTTGGCCTTCGACTGAACATCCTCTGACAATTCAACAGACATAGTCTCCTTCCCTTTAGTTTGGGAAGATTGTGACATGTCGCTACGTCCTTTACTGCTCATACCCCATTTGCCTTTAGGGATAGAGGGTTCGAATTTTTTAGCCGACTTTTCGGCTATCTCAGCTTGCTCGACCAGTTCTTTCCAGGTATGGGCTTTGACAGCCCCCATACGAACTTCTAGTTGGTCCAAGAAGTTGTGCCTGCACGTCTGTAAGAGCATGGGTAATGGCATCCCTGCTGGGCACATCAAAGACAAGTTTCTGAATCGCTCAATGTAGTCACGGACAGATTCGCCCTTCTTCTGCACGGTGGAGAGTAGCTTGTCCATGGTTACCTCGGTATTGTCCTCATAGAAATGAGAAAGGAATCGGGTTTTTAGGTCGATCCAAGAATTTACAGAGCCCGGAGGGAGACTTCGGAACCAGTCAAATGCTACCCCCTTTAAGGTGCCAATAAACAGCCTAGCCATGATGGCATCATTGTCTATAACATTACCGATTTGAGACCGGAAATAGTAGATGTGCTGGTTTGGCGAGCTCTTACCATCGTACGTATGCAATGTTGGTGGTTTGAACTTTGGTGGGTATGGTACTGAATCCCACTCCAGCGGGTAAGGACGGACTGCCCCTACTTTCTTTAATTCATCCCTCTGAGCTAGGGATGCAATTTGAACTTGGATGCTCTTAAGGACCTCAGCGTCCAAAGAAGAACCCTCCTTGGACTTCTCCGTCTTTGGGTGGTCATTGCTAAGATGTTCTTCCTCATCATGGTTACTCCCGGTATCATTGTTATTCCGGTTATTGAGGAGTTGAACGAGCATCTGTTGAATGTTGTCCAGAGCTTCTTGCTGGGTTTTGGAGGTTTGCTCCTGAGCTTCCAAACGTCGACGAAGGTCTTCGTTACCATTGTCAGCCATATTTACTGATGCTCTGTCTGTTCACACTGAGCTGACTGTTGCCGAAGAGGCATACCCACTATCTTCATCTTCTTCATCAGACGACTGGACTGATCCTCTCTTTGGTTCCGTCGAGGCTACCGCCGTTGAGGAAGATGGCTGTTCATAACTGTAGGGTATTGCAACCCTAGATCCGGTATTTCGAAAGACACCCTCTTCATGCACCAAGACTTCGCCTAAGCCTGGGCTGCAATCTGGATCTGGGGAGCTGTAGGGAGTGTCGTCGGATGCTTGTCTTCCCCTGCACAGCTCTTGTCCTCTTCCGGTCATGTTGACGGATGCAGAGGGTAGATCTCACGAGACGCTCCTTTTATGATGTTTTATCGGGGCTTGTACCGACAGTCGAGCGAAAACTGATCGTCGACCTGGAGGAGTGGCGGGGATTGGTCCTAGCCGGCAATGGATCGAGTGGAGTGTTACCAACTGACATCCCACTTGTTGACAACAGGAGGAAGAAGTTTGGAAAGATCCTGACTTTCGTTTGTTTGTCAAGAATTCCCGGAAGTCAGACCCAGTTGGGCCTAAACGATCCAGCGCAGAGGCTCTTTTGGATCGTGCATAGGATGATGTCCTGCTCCTTTTATCCTCGTAGAGGGGATTAGTACTGAATAGTGCTTCAGTTCTAGCTTTGCGGCTAAGAACCTTGGAAACGCCCTTGGGCGCTGAAGTTGCATAAGCAACGCTATCAGCGCTTAGGGACAATCCCTTAGCTCCACCACAAAGCGCGAGCTTAGCGCTTGAAGAACTGGGGAACAAAGCACGCTGTGGTGCTTTATCCGCTATGCTGCTGTGAACATTATGCATACGCTAAGGTACAGTAGCTTCGCTCATGAGAGCGAGGCTGGTGCGAGTTGTTGTTCTTAAGTAGGGCGAAGGTATAATCGCTGCTGTAACTTCGCGGCTGGCAGCATTATTGGAGCAGGCAGGCATCTTGCCTTTTTCTTCACGAGAGAGACGCACTTGTGGCGTAACTACGCCTGAGGCTTTATTCAGAGCCTTCTGCTTTGGTCTCCACATCTGCTTTGACAAGGGAGACTTAGGTTCGCAAGGAACCTGACTAGCCACACGCGAGGCTGAGGGGTGTTGGCAGAATGTTTCTGTTCTGAAACCTTGGTCATGGATACCTTTCTATGCTTCCGTGCATGAAGCATTAGACCACCCCCAGAGAGGACTTCTTCAAATTTTTCTTGGTCGAAGTGAATGACCAGGTTCTCAAAAGTGATAGCCTTGCACTGCGGGCCTGCTTCCATGTTGCGCCAGAGCACCGCAGTAGGCTCGCAGGGAGCCTTATCTGTCTCCGCAGAGACTTGCCTTGAAGATTTAGCCAGAGAGGCTCTGACTGCATTGGCTTTTCTGAATTCAGAGATAGACCCGAAGGTCTGTTCGTCTCGTTGCGACACTTGATTCTCAACAGTGGAGAATTTGTTCCCCAGCAGAGTCGCCATCTTGTTTTCCATTGGTTTGCTAAGGGGAAAACTTACAAAAAAGTGTCGAGGAGCTAAATTACAAGTAGTCTAAAAGATTACAAGTAGATCCCCTCTGGGATTCTGGAGAAGTGTGCTGATAGGAGTCTGGTCAGCGCGCGACCACTTTGTCCCTTTGAGGATGCGAGCGATGAGATTGCCTTCTCGCCTGGTTCGAAAAATCGGAGAACGAAAGGTTAGTAGAACCTTATTGTTGCTTCTCAAAACCGCCTTATCTTAGGAATTCCTTCTCGCCTGGTTCCGGAGATTCCTTGAGAGGAAGGAAGGTATTAGGGTATCAGCACCCTGATTAGAGAAGCAGTTCTCTAGAGTCTCTGAATTCTTAAAAGCAAGAGACTAGATCTCTGTTTGTGCACGGTGCATCCTCTCGAGAAGTCTGCCATCTCTGTGGAGCGTATCGCCTCTCCCCTCCTTGTGCCCCTGGTGGGCTATTTATAGGGAGAGCAGGGGTACAATTGTCCCTTGAAAATATGAAAACAGATTGAATCAAATCAGTTTAAATCTGGAAAGTAGTCTTACTGCGAGGCTAGAATCAACTTCTGCGAAGCTAGAAGTAGCAGGTCGGTTGATCCTCTTGATCTGTTTTGGATTTTTTCCATATAATTGGAAGATTTCCCCTGATCCTCTTACTCGTTTTAGGAGAGTCAAGAGATTATGGCAATCAACTGCCAAATTTGATCTCAGATCTTGATCTTGATTGGATTTGATCTTGATCTTGATTAGATTTGATCTCATCTGGAGATTCAATTGGTCAAAGGTTGACCATAGCAGACCCGCAGCGGCGCTGCCCGCGTCAAGCTCGTAGCGGAGCTGGAAGGCGCATCTGGCGAAGTCAGAAGAAAAGCTCTTCAGTGGAGCTAGATAACATCTGTAGCGAAGCTATCGAACATCCTTCTGCGCGGTTGTGTGTGGCTTCAAGCGAAGTTAACTCTCTGCGGAGTTAACTGAGCACTTCAGGCGAAGCTATAAGTTAGCTTCCTGACAGAGTTGTGAATGGCTTCAAGGCGAAGTTGGATGATCTTAACCTCTCAGGCGAGGCTTTTCCTTCGGGCTCATGTGATGCTAAGTGTTAGCATCTTAGACCTACTGAGGTCTGTTTAGAGACGATCTGGGCTTATTGTCTGATCAGTAGAGTCCAAGTTGCTTCTTTGTCCCTCAGGGATGGGTGAAAACTGGTTGCCAGCTTATCTGTCACTTGTCTTTTGTAAATGTCAACAAGTACAGAACCGGTCGTCAGCTTGTCTATTGCTTGTCTTTTGTAAATTTCAACAAGTTTAGACATTATTCAGGCCAGTCAGCTTATCCTTCACTTGTCTTTTGTAAATGTCAACACATGCGTTTTATCAAAACTTATTTTAGAGCTTAATGTCAAAACATAAATATTTCATCAAATATGTGTAGTGGATCATATCCATACACACTAAGCTTCAAAAGTATTTAAAATATCTTTTTTTGTATTTGGACAAGTTTTGAAAAAATCGTTTTTCAATTTGGAGATTGTTTTTGAAAAATACAGATTTTTGTTTAAGCCAAAATTTTTATATTTCAAAAATAGTTCAAAATATTTGTAATGTGTTTTGATTTTAATCAAACATGTTTGTATATCAAAGTATATCAATGAATTATTTTTGTAGATTTTATGAGATTTTATTAAAGGTAAAAAGATCAAGTTTTAATCCTAAAAAAATTTGCTGACCAGGCCTTCCGCCAGTCGACCGGTGATCGGAGCAGAACCGGCACTCTAAAATGTGTATTTTATGAAATCAGTGAAGTATATGTGTGCTAATGTTCCCTCGATACTTCCGTTATAGCATTGACTCAACGGGTCGAATCTACAGGGACAGGAGGCGATAGAAGCATTAACAGTTTTTATTCACGTCGATTGTTAACAAGTCTTCTTTGTTAAAAGAATGATAAAAAGTAAAAGAAAAGAAAACTGAATGTGATAGTTGGAGAAGGCGATGAAAGTGACGATGTGAAAACAAAATAGAAGTGGTTTGGAAATCAAAATAGAAAAGAAGAAGAAACAAAGATGAACTATGAAGGTGGTGAAAATATTGATAAGAAGATGACAAAAAGTTTTTGAAAATTGTTCTTAAAATAAGATAAAAGAAAACTCATGGCTACTAACTACCAATTGCTCCACTAATCATGCTAACCTCTTAGTGATAGTTGCCTCACATGGATTCTTGGTCATCACTAGTCCTTGGCTTCAAGAGACGATACAGAGCATGGCCCATAAGATTGTTTTTCTACATTCAAACAACACATCCATACCACATAACAAGTTACAAGCTACCATTAAATCATCAAAACTGGTTAGAGGTGAGCATGAAATAAAGAAGACATTGCAAGTTAGCAAGTTAGTGGGTTAGGTGTTAGATATGTTAGAATGTTAGAATCCATCATCATGAGCCATCAATGGCTCTTGCAAGAGCAAGGCCTTATAGAGGCTATTAGGTTTATGTGGATTATCAAGTAAGTGGTTAGATGGTTAGTGGTTAGTAGTTAGATTTCCATGAGAAGAAAAGATTAGTTAAGCATCATGTAAAAGATGGAGAAGATTACAATGGAGAAGAAAGGAGACAGCTTTACATAGATTGTCATCATCTATTACATCGATCTCTCTCTTTCTCTCTCTGAATATCTCTGCCCTAATACATGATCTAAAAAGAAAAGAAAATACAAAATAAAAGAAGAAGAACACCTACACTAAAAGATAGAAAACCTAGCATAAATCCAAATCTGATTGTGTTCTGGGCCTCTGCAGTGCTATATATAGGCATCCGGGGCTTTTAGAAGACGAGATGGGGCCACACGTCGAAGATCGATGCGTGGCCCTACCATATGGCCGTGAAAACGCGGCATAGCCGCTTTTTCGCGGCAAAACCAGTGACTTAGGTCCCTGGTTTTTGGCAAGAGTTCCCCGTCGCTTCTAAGACCTTCTTGGTATAATTGGTTTCGGGTATTTTCACCCGGATATTTGTCTGACGTGCGCAAGGGTCTAGGTTCAATGCATCTTCTAGAAGCTCCCTTGCTTGGCCTCTAAGAATTGCAGATTTAATTACCCAAAAATGGATTTAATTAAGCTCTTATTACCCTTTGGCCATTGGACTCTTGATTTATCTACAAAGTAGACCAAAACGCAATTAGAAATGATATTTTATTCATAAATCGGTAGGGAATGCGATATAATAATGCAGAATTGTAGACTAATCAACCGGCCGGTCGATCGATCCAGAAGTCGGTCGACCGGGCGGTCGACCGATGTGCATAATCGTGCACAGCCAAGGGCCGGTCGACCACACGGTCGACCACCAGAGAGCTTCTGCTCTCTGTAAATGGCCCCGGTCGATCGAGTAGTCGACCGCTAGGTCATAGCCCAGTTTAGGGTCGACCGGCCGGTCAACCGCTTTTCCAACGGTCAGAAATCCGTCCGTTGGCGGTCGACCGACAGCAGGGAATCCTGCTGAGTTTGACCCCATTGGCTATAATTTTTAGGCCTATAAATTGAGACTATTTTGGGCTGTTTTCAACTAGATTTAAAGTGGGCTTTTAAGCTAGTTTTTCCTACCTTTCTAAGTGCTTATCTCCACTTGTTTTAGAGCCAAATACTTCCATATCAAAAGGAGAGTTTTTCAAGAGTGTTTTGAAAAAGAGATTTCTTGAGTTTTTCACCACAAATTCTATCCAAGTTTTTCTGATACATACTTGAGCTATCCATTGTTATATCAATCCTATAGGGATCTTTGTTGTGAGAGAGTTTCAGGTGATAAAGGTGTTTAGATCACCAAGTATTCTACTTTGTATTTGAGGAGGCAAACTTGTGGGTTCGTGTTGTTTCGAGTTCTTGTGGGAGCTCGGTGTAGAGGTGTAGCCTCGGCAAGCTAGTGTGCTTGCGTGTGTAGTTCTTGCGGGAATAAGAGAGGGACTAGTGAGTGCAAGGAGTTCTAGTGTGAACTCGTTGTAGATGTTGCGGCACCTAGTGATTCGGTGGGATCAATTTTAGTAGAAATCCTTCATAGTGTTGAAGGCGGGGACGTAGAGCAAGGGCACTCGAATCTCGAAACAAATCTCCCGTGTTTGCGATTGCTCTCTCTTGAAAACACCTAGAGGGAGGGTGAATAGATGTTAATGCTAATCTAATGATCTTTTTAAACAAGTATGTATATATGATGTAATCGGTCACTCAAAACAAGAAATTGAAGCTGAATTCCCTGTGAAGGGCTCTAGAACTTCTCCTCTTTGATTCCTCTAGATTATGAGTTGAGGCGCGTAATTGTTTTCTTGTTGAGATGAGTAAAGACCGAAAAATGCAAATAAATGAAATGGGTGCAATGAGGTGCAAACAAGAGATATCGCAATATAGAAATGTAAAGCAATAAAAAAAACAATAAGGAAACCAATCGCAAACACAAGAAATTGTTTCGAGGTTCGAGCCACCGCTCTACGTCCCGCCTCTACCACCGTGAAGGATTTCCACTAAATCCGCAAAGGAAATTACAAGAGGTCTACACAAGACTGGAGTACCGAACTCCCACCAATCCAATCCTCTACACAAGAGGGATCTCAACACAAAGATAGAACAAGTAACAAGGTAATCAAAAAGACCACAAACTTCTCTCTTACAACTCCTTATAGAATGGGAAAGATTTTTGGCTCAAGAAGTGAAGTGAGAAAATTAGTTATAAAGTAGTAAGAAATAGCTTGAAAACAACTGAAAAACTTTAACCAAGAATGCACTTTAGAAAGTGAGAACTTTAAAAACTTTTCTTTCTTTTGGAAATTTCAAAACAATGGGGATTTTTCTTGATTTTAACAAGGGACCAATGCCATCTATTTATAGGAATTTTCCATGAGCAAATCATCATTTAGACTAGGTAAATAGGTCAGGAATTAGCCTCCAAAATTTCAGAGATAGCTGACACAAACATCCCAATCAAATCAAGAAAACAAAACTCAAGAAACTAGCCGTTGGGTCTGCTGGCGGCTGTCGGTCGATCGGCCCGGTCAACCGGCAGTCTAACTGGCAACTAGTCGTTGGACTCGATCGAGCGGTCGGTCGACCGGAGGCTAAACAAAAAATAAGTCTTTGTTCTGTCGGTCGACTGGCCCGATCGACCGACAAAACCCGAGAGCAACGGTCAGTCAGTCGGTCGACCAGTCCGGTTGACCGGCAGACGTGCACAAACGTGCACGCCAAAGCCACAAGGCCCGGTCGATCGGTGCGGTCGACCGATCAGGCCTGAAATAGATGCGGTCGACCGCCCGGTCGACCGTAGGGCCTGAAAGAGTATTTTTTATAGGAAAAATTTTGAACTTAGGAGAATTTTTAAAATAATTTTAAATGACTATATGATTAAGTAGCATGCTATAAGGGTTGGTATACATGATATAAATAAGATGTAAAAATATAAAATATTTAGAGACATGTATAAAAACCAAGACATGCACCTAATCCAACTATCCAAAACAAAAACCGTATTTTTGAAAAATGAAAGAGTGTTGTGTGTTTTCTTGAGCCAACTTATCATAACCTCATTCTTTAACAAACTAATTCTTACAAAGGTTTAGGTGACTGTATGATCTTCAAATTAGGGCTTCTCTATATGAAATGTTGTATAGTTTGAATCCTTGAACCCGAATTGAGTCATCTTGAGTCAAAAGAACCTTCCTTTAGGGAAGAACACATTTTGAATCCTTAGAACCCTGAAACACACTAAAACACTAAAAATATGATTAGTACAAATAACTATATATGTTTTGTAATCATCAAAACTCAAAAAAAAAATCGGGTGATTGTAACCTTGGGCCAACAATCTCCCCCTTTTTGATGATGACAAAACATATGAGTTATTTAACAAAAAAAAATGAGAAAAATTGGGAAAGAGCTTGGAAGCTCCCCCTCAAAACATGCTATATATATGAATGGCTATATACATGAATAAATAGTAAAAATAAGAACTTGGCATAAAAAGGATATAGGGATTCAAAGCATATAGCTCAACAAACAATAACTATAAAACACATAACTCAAAACTCAAAACTCAAAAACTCAAAACTTAAAAACTCAAAACTCAAAACTTAAAAACTCAAAATCCAAAACTCAAAACTCAAAATGATAAACTAAACTAACTTTTTCTCCCCCTTTTGTCATACATCAAAAAGGGTAATTATTGTTAAAAAAAAATTTCATGAGTCCATAACACAAACATTCAATTCTCCACAAATAAAAGAAAATCTAGTATAGTCTAGTGGTTTTATAAAAATATCGGCAAGTTGAAAATCGGTAGAAACATAATCAATGTCAATATCACCTTTCTCATAATGATCTCTAAGAAAGTGATACCGAATGTCATGTGCTTAGTCTTACTATGTTGATTTGCATTTTTAGTCATATGAATAGTACTAGTATTATCACAAAATATTTTAATATAGTCAAAATGCAAATCATAGTCAAGGAGAGTATGTTTCATCCAAAGGACTTGTGCACAACAAGCCCCCACCGCAACATACTCCGCCTCGACGGTTGAGAGGGCTACTGAATTTTGTTTCTTGGAAGACCATGAAACAAGACAATTACCGAGAAATTGACATGTTCCACTAGTACTCTTCCTATCCACTCTACAACCCGCATAGTCGGCATCCGAAAAACTCGTCATGAAAAATTGTTCGGTCTTCGGATACCACAAACCCATTTCAATTGTGCCCTTAAGGTATCTAATAATGCGTTTTACCGCAATCAAATGGGACTCTTTAGGACACGATTGAAATCGAGCACAAAGACATACACAAAACATAATGTCCGGCCTACTAGCCGTTAAATACAACAAACTACCAATCATGCTACGATAAAGTTTTATGTCTACATTTGTACCTTGTTCATCCTTGTCAAACTTAGTGGTGGTAGCCATGGGAGTTTTGCTTGTCTTAGCCCCTTCAAACCCAAATCTCTTGATAAGTTACTTCGTGTGCTTGGCTTGATTGATGAAAATCTCATCTTTCCTTTGCTTGATTTGGAGACCAAGGAAGTAGTTAAGCTCGCCCATCATAGACATCTCAAATTCCTCCTTCATGCATGATTCAAATGCTTTGCAAAGATTTTCATTAGTAGAACCAAATATGATATCATCAACATATATTTGAACTATAAGTATATCATTTTCAACATGTTTGGAAAACAAAGTAGTATCTATTTTTCCTTTATTAAAACCATTAGAAATAAGAAATGAAGAAAGTCTTTCATACCAAGCCTTAGGGGCTTGTTTTAAACCATAAAGAGCTTTGTCTAGTTTGAAAACAAAATCCGAATGTGTAGGATTAACAAACCCGAGGGGTTGTTCAACATACACCTCCTCTTCAATAAATCCATTTAAGAAAGCACTTTTTACATCCATTTGAAAAAGTTTAAAATCTTTATATGAAGCAAATACAAGTGTCATCCGTATGGCTTCAAGCCGTGCTACGGGTGCAAAAGTTTCCTCAAAATCGATACCTTCGACTTGAGTGTAACCTTGGTCCACTAACCTAGCTTTATTCCTAACAATATTTTCTGACTCATCCAACTTGTTCTTAAAGATCCACTTAGTACCAATTATTGGTCTATCGTGGGGCCTAGGAACGAGATGTCAAACTTGGTTGCGCTCGAATTGATTGAGCTCCTCTTGCATGGCTAGCAACCAATATGAGTCGCCCTCAACTTCGAGGATGTTCTTTGGTTCAAAGTGAGAAATAAATGCATAGTGCCCACAAAGATCATGAAGTTTAGAAGGAGTAGTTACCCCTTTTGATACTTCACCTATAATAAGGTCCTTGGGATGATGTGGATTGAATCTCCAATCTTTTGAAAGTGGTTGAGTAGTCTCCACTTCAACTTCTTCATTTTCTTCATCACCCTTTGGCATGTCTTCAAGAGTAGGTGAGTCCTTCAAAGAAATTTTCTCCATGTCTTCATTTAGGGAATCTATTTCTACAACATTCTCAACAAACACATTAGATTTCTCAAACTTACATGTATAGATTCTTCAATAGTCAAGGATGACTTATTGAATACTCTATAAGCTTTACTAGTGTTAGAGTAACCAACAAAAATTACTTCATAAGACTTTGCATCAAATTTACCTAAATTATCTTTAGTATTCAAAACAAAACATTTACAACTAAAAACTTTAAAGTATGAAACATTTGGCTTTCTAGAAAAATAAATCTCAAAAGATGTTTTAGAAGTATTTTTTATAAGAAAATCCTATTTGATATGTAGCAAGATGTGTTAACGGCCTCAGCCCATAGATAATGAGGGAGACCGTACTCATTTATCATTGTCCTAGCCATCTCTTGTAATGTACGATTTTTCCTCTCAACGACTCCATTTTGTTGTGGAGTTCTAGGACAAGATAGTTCATGCTTAATTCCATGTTCTTCACAAAAAGTGGTAAAAGGTTGGTTATTGAATTCACCACCTCTATCACTTCTTATTCTTAAAATAGAAGAATCTTTTTCCTTTTCAACTTTTTTCTTAAAGGCTTGAAAAATATAAAAAGGCTTGATTTTTGTGTTCTAAAAAGAAAACCCAAGTAAAACGCGAGAAATCATCAACTAAATGAAAGCAAAACGATTCTCACTTAGACTTTTAGTTTATGTAGGACCAAACAAATCCATATAGATCAACTCCAAAGGTCGTGTGTCATGATATCTTTGATTGACTTGAAAGACGACTTGGTTTGTTTCCCAAGTTGGCACGCATCGCAAATGCGGTCCTTTTCAAAGTTCAAGCAAGGAATACCTTTCACCATTTCCTTATTGTCTAATCTACATAGATGGTCAAAAGAAATGTGGCCTAATCTCCTATGCCACAACCAAGAGTCATCATCGAGGGCTTTCAAACAAGTAGCATTGCATAGCATATTAGACATGTCAATCATGTATACATTGTTTTCATGAAATCTGAAAAATATACATGCATTGGATTGTCTATCAATAATACTACATGCTAGGTCATCAAAAATAACATTAAAACCTTTATCACAAAGTTGACTAACACTCAAGAGATTATGCTTGAGGCCATCAACTAAAACAACATTTTCTATTAAAGGAGATGTACCAAGTTTAACATTACCAATACCAATGATCTTTCCTTTGGCGTCATCTCCGAAGGTGACTGTGCCACCTTCATGGTATCTTGATAGGGTTGCGAAGTTGATGATATACCATGTCATGTGCCTTGAGCAATCACTATCAAGATACCACAACTCTTTACGTCATTGGGCTTTGGAGTGTACCTACATCATTTAACAAATTTGTTGACTTTGGTACCCAAACTTTCTTGGGTCCTTGAATGTTAGTATTCCGAACCCAAACATGATTATGCGATGCATTAATCCTATCATAGCAAAATTTAACCAAATGACCTTTACGGCCACAATATGTGTATGAAAAGACTTTACCTTACATGAATGCATGATGTGTGTGTAGAGTGTGGGCATGTTTGGGTGCTTGGCATGGTGTAAAGGTTGTGATTTATGAACATGAGTATGAATAGCATGTGAATGTTTCTTTGAGACATGTTTCTTAGAAAACATAGCCTCTAGTCTAGTTTTATCAAATTCACATTTCTTCAAAACTACTCCTAATGAATCAATTTTCTTCTTTAGCAAGGAAATCTCATTTTCATCAATTTGTGAAAATTTACCTTTGCAAGAAATTTTATATTCATCAAAATTCTTTTGAGTAGAAGATAAAGTAGAAAACAATTTATCTTTTTCTTTTGTAAGAATGAAAATTTTGTGGTTGAGTGATTCATTTTCCTTTTCATTTTCAAGTATTTCTTTTTGAGAAAATCATAGTTATGAGATAGTTCTTCAAAAGCTTCTCCTAGTTCATCTATAGAAAGTTCACAATCAATAGATATATCGGGAGTTACCTTGCTTGTGCTTTCATTTGCCATGAAGCACATGTTGGTGGTGTCGACTTTCTCATCAGATTCACTCCCCGAATCCCAAGTAGCCTTTAAAGCTTTCTTTTTGTATGGCTTCTTGGAGGTGGAGGGTTTGCTTTTGTTTTTCGGACATTCCGCAACAATGTGACCCGGCTTCAAGCAAATGAAGCAAATGATTTTCTTCTCTTCTTTGCCTTGTTATCTCCTTCTATTTTAGAATTTTGCCTTGTTGTACATTCTTCAAACATTATTTATAAGAAGAGAAAGATCTTCATCAACCTCTTCTTCATCATCGTCGTCGGAGTAGGTGGAAGAACTCTTGAAGGCAATAGCTTTCTTCTTAGGAGGAGCCATCTCTTCTCTTGCTTTTCTTTCAATCTCATGGGTCTTGAGATTCCCAATGAGACCGATAAGCTCCATTTCTTCCTTGTCATTGAGCTCCTTCAAGGTAGTGGCTTTGACTTTCCAAGATGGAGGGAGTGCACGGATGATCTTCCTCACTTTTTGGTTGTTGTCAATGCCGTCACCTAAAGAAGAAAGTCCATTAGTAATCTTTGTAAACTTAGTAACCATATCATCTATGGTTTTATTCTCTTGCATAGAAAAATTTTCATATTGGGAACAAAGAAGGTCGATTTTTGCCCTATTTACTTGTGAAGTCCCCTCATGAGTGACAAGTAAGTGAGTCCAAATTTCATGTGCGGATTTGCAATGAATGACTCTAGAAATATCATCGTCATTAAGAGCTTGAAGCAAGGCATAGTGTGCCTAGCATTAGCGTCAAACTCTTTCGTGGCAATATCGGATCAAGTGTCCTCATCACCAAGGGGTACACTAAAAGGTTTGGTCATCGTCTTTGCAACCCGGCTTCCTAAGGATCGCAAAAACACGGTCATCTTAACCTTCCATATGGGAAAGTTAAGACCATCAAACTTGGGTGGGGTCTTAATTCCTTCGGCCATGTTTACTAAGTGTATGAGGATGAAAAGTGAATACAGTGATTAGCAATATAGGATCTCTCTAAGGTTGTTAAGCCAAGCGCCTAGAGACCAAAGCTCTGATACCAATTGAAAAACATCTAGAGGGGGGTGAATAGGTGTTAATGTTAATCTAATGATCTTTTTAAACAAGTATGTATATATGATGCAATCGGTCGCTCAAAACAAGAAATTGAAGCCGAATTCCCCGTGAAGGGCTCTAGAACTTCTCCTCTTTGATTCCTCTAGATTATGAGTTAAG
Source organism: Agave tequilana (assembly GCA_038442645.1). Lineage (NCBI taxonomy): Eukaryota > Viridiplantae > Streptophyta > Magnoliopsida > Asparagales > Asparagaceae > Agave > Agave tequilana. Next base: position 50,601 of record JAVJIF010011561.1, on the reverse strand, counting down.
GCGCGTAATTACTTTCTTGTTGAGATGAGTAAAGACCGAAAAATGCAAGTAAATAAAATGGGTGCAATGAGGTGCAAATAAGAGATATCGCAAGATAGAAATGTAAAGCAATAAAAAAACAATAAGGAAACCAATCACAAACACAAGAAATTTGTTTCCAGGTTCGAGTCACCGCTCTACGTCCCCGCCTCCACTACCGTGAAGGATTTTCACTAAATTCGCAAAGGGAATTACAAGAGGTCTACACAAAATCGGAGTACCGAACTCCCACCAATTCAATCCTCTACACAAGAGGGATCTCAACACAAAGATAGAACAAGTAACAAGGTGATCAAAAAGACCACAAACTTCGCTCTTACAACTCCTTATTGAATGGGAAAGATTTTTGGCTCAAGAAGTGAAGTAAGAAAATCAGTTGTAAAGTAGTAAGAAATAGCTTGAAAACAACTGAAAAACTTTAACCAAGAATGCACTTTAGAAAGTGAGAACTTTAAAAACTTTTCTTTCTTTTGGAAACTTCAAAACAATGGGGATTTTTCCTTATTTTAACAAGGGACCAATGCCATCTATTTATAGGGATTTGCTATGAGCAAATCATCATTTAGACTAGGTAAATAGGTCAGGAATTAGCCTCCAAAATTTTAGAGATAGCTGACACAAACATCCCAATCAAATCAAGAAAACAAAACTCAAGAAACTAGCCATTGGGGCTGCTGGCGGCTGTCGGTCGACCGGTCCGGTCGACCGGCAATCTAACTGGCAACTAGCCGTTGGATTCGGTCAACCGGTAGGTCGACTGGAGGCTAAACAAAAAATAAGTCTTTGTTCTGTCGGTCGACTGGCCCGGTCGACTGACAAAACCCGAGAGCAAGGGTCAGTCAGTCGGTCGACCGGTCCGTTCAACCGGCAGACGTGCACAAACGTTCACGCCAAAGCCACAAGGCCCGGTCGACCGGTGCGGTCGACCGGTGCGGTCAACCGCTCAGGCCTGAAATAGATGCGGTCGACCGCCCGGTCGACCCTAGGGCCTGAAACAGTATTTTTTATAGGAAAAATTTTGAACTTAGGAGAATTTTTAAAATAATTTTAAGTTGCTATATGATTAAGTAGCATGCTATAAGGGTTGGTATACATGATATAAACAAGATGTAAAAATATAAATATTTAGAGACAAGTATAAAAATCAAGACATGCACCTAATCCAACTATCCAAAACAAAAACCGTATTTTTGAAAAAATGAAAGAGTGTTGTGTTTTTTCTTGAGCCAACTTATCATAACCTCATTCTTTAACAAACTAATTCTTACAAAGGTTCTAGGTGACTACATGATCTTCAAATTAGGGCTATATAGTTTGAATCTTTGAACCCGAATTGAGTCATCTTGAGTCAAAAGAACCTTTCTTTAGGGAAGAACATATCTTGAATCCTTAGAACCCTGAAACACACTAAAACACTAAAAATATGATTAGTACAAATAACTATATATGTTTTGTAATCATCAAAACTCAAAAAAAAACTGGGTGATTGTAACCTTGGGCCAACATCTATCTCTCACTTGTGTTTATATCTTGCATGCTCTTATTGTTCATATTCATTACTTGCTTAATATACTTGTGCTTATATTGATATATGTTTGGGGATTGTTTGCTCACATTTGCATTCAACCAAGAGAGCCAAACGGCACCTCAACTCTTATCTAGAGGAATCTTGAGGAGATAGTCCAGAGCTCTTCACCGGGAATTCAGCTACACTCTTGTGTTATACTTGGTGTATTTAGTATAATAGTTTTTAGTTTGTATAAATAGTCTTAATTTCGTATTAATTTATCATTAGGTTAGCTAGTAACCTATTCACCCCCCTCCAGGTGATTTCAATTGGTATCAGAGCTTGGTGCTCTTAATTTAGGTCTAACAATCTAGAATTAAAGATCCTCATTCATAGCTAATCATAATATTTGTACACACACACACATGGATTTCATGTCACCTCTCATGTTTGATATTCTTAACATCCAAACTTGGAAAGTTAAGATGTCATATACCTCAAAGCCCTAGGGATTCATGTTTATTTTGTCACTATTAAAAATTCATATTGTTTAAATGGTAAACGTCTAGAGGCTAATGCAAAAGCCATCTATGTCTTAAAGTCAACTCTAAATACTGATTATTTATATAGAGTTTCTAATTTTTATTTGGCTTTTGTAGTATGAAACACTTTAGTCTCCCTCAGCAAACAAAAGCAATACTATGTGGGGAGTGACTCGGATGATGGAAGTGATGCTTCAAACTTGTGCTACATGGTCCAAGGGGATAACCTCCTTGAGGTAAATTTCGAATCCGAGCTTGATGAGGATGCTGACATGTTATATGATGATCTTACTTCATTTTGTCAACAACTTCTTGAAAAATATGATTTGCTTAAAAAGGACCATAAAAGATTGAAGAATAAATATGAGTCCATTTCAAAAGAAAAAGATTCTTTTCAAAATAATTTGGATAACATTTCTAAAGAAAATGATTCTTTAAAAAAGGAGAATATTTCCTTGTTTTCTAAATTAAATGATCTTTGTGAAAGAAATAATTGTTTGAAAAATAAAATTAATTTGGTGGTAAAAGAAAAAGGAATTGTCTTGGAAGAAAACAACTCCTCGAAAAGAAACATTATTTCAAAATAAGAAGAAAATATTTCTAAAAAGAAAAAGATTGTTGATTCTCATACTTGCCATACTTTACATGCTACTATTGATAAAAAAGTGATTCAATTTTTGAAAAATAAAATAAATTGATTGAGCTCAACTTTGAGCAATTGTGCATTTAATCGTTCTAAATTGGAAACCTTGTTTCAAAAGAAACAAGCTCCACATGTTCATGCACATCACTTATGGCATACATATGCACCCTTTGCATATCTTGATCACACTCATTCACTTGTGCATGCTAGAGTGTACAAATGTACACATTGCGGTCGCAAAGGCCATTTAGCAAAGTTTGTTTTGATAAGATAAATCATATTAATTTTTCTAATAAAAATGTTGGGGTTCCAAATAATACTAATCCCCGTGGACCCAAAAGAAAATGGGTACCAAAATTCTCACCTCTTTTGTTTGATGTAGGTGTGACTCTCACATGACGTGAGAGAATTGGTGCCTTGGTGGTGGATGCAAAAGCTAGATTGATATACCCAATTAATGCATCGCTATCAAGGAAGTTTGGTGGGAGGACCACCTTGTTTTGGAGACTTAGAGATTAATGCAGATGGTCTGGTAACTATTTCTAAACTCCTATTTTAATTTACATGCTTTTACATAGATAATATTTTTAGCATGTTTTGTTTTTGTGCTTCATGTGGTGAATAGTTGTTTAGATGTAGCTTTTATTAAAACTTGTTTATATATTTGTACAAGTAGTGAGCAACATTTGATTCTTATATGTTTGACCTTCAATTCTCATTTGTACTTATTACATGTACATGTATAACTGAATTTTTATGATTTCCTCATTTACACTTGTTTTGCCTATCTTTGTGCATATTTTGCTTCATGTATATGTTAATTCTTGTCTAAAACTAATAAATATACATGTATACCCTTGAGTCACTTGCCTTCATGTATGGACTCGTTTGTATTTAGGATATGTATGTATATTGTTAGTTTTGATAAAACATACATATACCTTGAAGTTTGTTTTTAATGAAAAATAATTTTTTGTTTTCCATATTTAATTGATAAAAATAATCACATGTTTATTTTGAGCTTTATTGATCATTTTCATGAAAATGTTATTCACATGATTCTTGTGCACTCACACTTCATTTGTCTACTCATGACATTATTTTCATGAGAATTTTTGAGATTTATAGATTTCGAGTGTCAACTCTTGTGTTTTTAGCGTGCTTCATGGGGTATATGATTTATTTTCATGATTGAAGAATCTTTAACTAGTTTTTCAAAAATTACTTCAAACTAGTTATTTATCTTCAATTGGTAGAGTTTTCAAACTATGCTAAAATATTTTTAAACTCTTATTTTTGAAAACCCCTACCAACCAAAGGGTGGTTGGATGGGCGACCATGCCGTCTATACTCAAAATTAAAAATCTTTTTAACATGTGTATGAATAGGGTGGATAAGTATGAGTTATACACATATTCTCCATAGAATTCTATTTTTGTATACTCATATTTGTTTTCTATATATGTATGTTTCAAAATCTTAAATAATATCAATTTCAATTGGTATTTTCTTTTCATACATATATATATATGCTTTGATTGTGGTTGATTTACAATATCCATTACATGTTTAAAGCACAAATTATGTTTATGCTAAACTTGACTTAAATTAAAACTAAATTGGTATCTTTATAAGCTTATGCATTGTTTCCAATTGGTGTTTCAATTGATATTTTATTTGGTATCAAAATTTACAATAGATTTTAATTGGTATATCAATTAACATTTTATTTGGTATCAAAATTTACTATATATTTCAATTGGTATCAAAAATACAAAATGTTTTACTTTCATTGGTATCTTAAAATTTTTGCTTATTTATAAGTGGTATCTCAAAATTTGTTTTGTTGACTTAAGAGATCTCAAATTTTGTTTTAAGATGATTTCAATTGGTATAAGAGATTTCAAAATTTATTTTAAGATGATTTCAATTTGTTTTGAAGTGATTTCAAATTTTTTGTGAATTGCTTTTATGCAAGGGGAGCTTAACATCTCTTCTATATATAGATTTATATTGAGTGTATCTTATATTGAGGAGCTTAACTTCTCTTCATTATATGGTACACGTATGTAGGAGGAGCTTAACATCTCCACTTATACATTGTATATTATACTTTATGTGAGTTAGGGTTTTGTCATCCCTTCTTCATGTAATGCATGTATGCAGGGGGAGCTAACTTCACATCTCTCTTCTTCATGAATGTATATCGTGTGTGTGTGTGTATCCTTATTGTTTGATTTGTTTTCGCCCCTTTGTTGATGATTTGATAAAAAGGGGGAGAGGTATTTGATTTATATATGCATGTTCAAAAAGGGGAGAAATATTTTTATATATGCATGTTTATTTCATTTTCTTGTTTTATAACAAAAAGGAGGAGAAGTTTTTGGGGAGAAGGATTTTTGCTTTATGCATGCTTACTCCTTATTTATGCATATATATAATTGTTTAGTTTTATGCACTTTATTTATTATCTTATTGTTTATTGGTATGCATGAGTTAAGGGAAAGTTTCTATGGAACTTATCTTTAATCCATTCATATCTAACTCCATGAGTTTTGTCATCATCAAAAAGAGGGAGATTGTTGGCCCGAAGGCCCATTGCTCTAGTTTTGATGATGATTAACTCATGTAGTTATAGTACTAATGATCTTGTGCTTAATGTCTCAGATATTTGATCAAGATCTTAGTTGGTGTTTAGCTTCAACAAAGGATTTAAAGTCAAGTTTTAGAGCTAGCACATATTGATTCAAGAGCTCGCGCATCAAGATTGTATCAAGTACACAAGAGGAGTCTAGCTCATTGGATCAAGGTTTAGACCAAGTCAAGAAGGAGAAGAAGATTTTCAAAGAGAAGATATTCAAGAAGACTTGTGTCATATTTTTAAGTATCAAGATTTTATTTTTAGATAAAATGTAAAGGACAGATTAGTTGGTGGATTGCTCAAGTTCATATACACTCACACATAAGATTTATATGTGTTTTCATAAAAGAGTTTTTGTTATGGAAAATACCAGTTTGGTTTTTAAGCTTCAAAATTTACATGTGTTTTATCAAAACTTATCTTAGAGCTTAATGTCAAAAACATAGATATTTCATCATATATGGGTAGTGGATCATATTCATATACACTAAGCTTCAAAAGTGTTTAAAATATCTTATTTTTGTATTTGGAGAAGTTTTGAAAAAAATCGTTTTTTTAATTTGGAGATTGTTTTTTAAAAATACAGATTTTTTGTTTAAGCCAAAATTTCTATATTACAAAAATAGTTCAAAATGTTTGTAATGTGTTTTTATTTTTAATCAAACATGTTTGTATATCAAAGTATATCAATGAACTTATTTTTGTAGAATTTATGAGAATTTATATAATTTTATTAAAGGTAAAAAGACCAAGTTTTAATCCCTAAAAAATTTCCTGACCAGGCCTTCTGCCGGTCGACCGGCCGGTCGACCGATCCAGAAGTCGGTCGACCAGGAGGTCGACCGATGTGCACGAACGTGCACAGCCAAGGGTCGGTCAACCGCACGGTCGACCGGCAGAGAGCTTCTGCTCTCTATAAATGGCCCCGGTCGACCGGACGGTCGACCGCTAAGTCATAGCCCAGTTTACGGTCGACCAGCCAGTCGACCGCTTTTCCCAACGGTCGAAAATCTGACCGTTGGCGGTCGACTGACGGCAGAGAATCCTGCTGAGTTGGACCCCAACGACTATATTTTTGAGGCCTATAGATTAGGGCTGTTTTGAGCTATTTTCAATAAGATTTGAAGTGGGTTTTCAAGCTAGTTTTTCCTACCTTTCTAAGTGTTTATCTCCACTTATTTTAGAGCCAAATATTGTCATATCAAAGGAGATTTTTTCAAGAGTGTTTTGAAAAAGAGATTTCTTGAGTTTTGTACCACAAATTCTATCCAAGTTTTTCTCACACATACTTGAGCTATCCATTACTATATCAATCCTATAAGGATCTTTGTTGCGAGAGAGTTTTAGATGATCAAAGTGTTTAGATCACCAAGTGTTCTACTTTGCATTTGAGGAGGCAAACTTGTGGGTTCGCGTTGTTTCGAGTTCTTGTGGGAGCTTGGTGTAGAGGTGCGGCCTCGGCAAGTAGTGTGCTTGTGTGTGTAGTTCTTGCGGGAATAAGAGAGGGACTAGTGACTCCAAGGAGTTCTAGTGTGAACTCGTTGTAGGTGTTACGGCACCGAGTGATCCGGTGGGAGCGATTCTAGTGGAAATCCTTCATAGTGTTGAAGGCGGGGACGTAGAGCAAGGGTGCTCGAACCTCGAAACAAATCTCCCTATTTGCGATTGCTCTATCTATCAATCTCTCATTTGTGTTTATATCTTACATGCTCTTATTGTTCATTCTCATTACTTGCTTGATATAATTGTGTTTATATTGATATATGATTGGGGATTGTTTGTTCACACTTGTATTCAACTAAGAGAGCCATAGCGGCACCTCAACTCTTATCTAGAGGAATCTTGAGGAGATAGTCCAGAGCCCTTCACCGGGAATTCGGCTACACTCTTGTGTTATACTTGGTGTGTTTAATATATTATAAGACACTATTTGTGATAATTAAGTTTACATTATATAAGTTATTTTTAATATTATTTATTAGTAATATTACTTAATAATGTCATTAAACAATCAATTATAAATATAAAATAATATAATAATAATAATTCTTGTTAATAGTCAACAATAATTCTTTACTAATAGCAACCATTAATAATTTTTAGTAATAATTAATCAATATTAATTAAAAATTAAATAACTAAGATGTCGTACATCAAATGTTCAATGAAATATTCCAGCTTTTAGTTCTAATTTTTTAAGGAAATATACCAATTGTTCTAATTGTTTCTTCACCAAAGTTCAACTTAAAATAGTTTCAGTTCTAAAAAATATTCTACTAGAAAAAATTTTAGCTTCAAAAAATAGTTCCAATTGACGAATAGGGCCCGAGAAAAATTCCCTGCCTCCCAATTTAGCTTCCTTGTAGGTAATCTTGATAACCATATATCAGCCCTTCATACTGTTGCTCTTATTTTTTGTGAATTATCTCCTTTTAAAACTTAAACATGAAATTGCAGGTTTTATAATAACGTGAAACCAGCCCCAACACGATCAAATGGATTCCAAATAAAACTTGCCCAATGCAAACGCGATAAAACATGAGATTTCATTTTATAGTATGTATAAATTTAATTTTAGACATGTATACATAAAAATCTATAGATATGGATGTTTATTTACCAGTGTGTTAGGTGTATATTAGTATATGTGTATATGTATATGCATAATGCATATTATGGATATACATGTAAAACTTTGCATATGTACATCAAATATGTAATTTTATGTATGTTACGTATGCTTTTGCATGGTATATCATCTGTAAACCTAGTCAAAATCTATCCAAAGACGCCCAAACCGCTTGAAAGCTGAACTGATGCCAACGTGACCCAAAACCCGATGGATGTGTTTCAAATAGGCCTGCTAATGAGTCGAGTTTGGGCCCGTACCCAACCCGAATCGAACCCGTTTGGACAAGTTTGGTTAGATTTTTATGCCCGCAAACCTAAATAGGACCCGAACTCGATTACCTAATTAGTAAAAGAGTCGAATCTGAATTTTACTTGAACCGTACCTGATTAAGACTCATACATGTTTAATTAATTATATATTAATATTTGGAATGTTGTAGACTCTTATATTTGTTGTTTGAAACTTGTCCAATTAATGTTTGTTGGATTTGTCATATTTTAATTTATATTGTAGGATATTTGAATCAATAGTTATATATGTAGTTTGAATCAATAGTTTGTGGGAAAGAATGAACAAGCTAGAAGCTAATCGAGTTGGAGTAAACGAGTCTGGACCTGTGGCTAAATAGGACAGTTATGGGAACAATGATTTTGGACTGGGGGTAAATTGATCGGGTCGGATACTAATAAATATTAAATGGGTTCGGGTCTGATAATTCCCTACCCTCCCGAATCCAACCAATTGACAAGCCTTGTTTCAAACTACTCAAAGGTCCGTCCAAAAGTTTGGATTCGTGTTCGAACTATTTCTCTGAAACCCGCCCAAGTGCCCAACCCTCTTTGTGAACTCCCCTAAACCTCGGATTTTCCTTAATAAAATCCGGTATTTTTATATGAAAATTTGATGACGGAGTCAATGTAGATTTCTTGCTCGGCACTCATTGCACTCAAAAAGGAAAAAAGAAAAGAAAAGAAAAAAGAAATCAAGACTTTTCGTGCAATAAAGGAACTGCTGCTGTCTATATAAACGAAACGATCTCTTTTTTTTTTTTTTTTTTTAATGAAATTGTAAGTTCCTCTTCCGCTTTTCTCTGCTGCCGCAAAACACCATGAACGAAGAGGATGTGTTTCTCTCAACTTTTCCCAAAGATATTGCCATGAAAATCCTCTTCCTTCTCCCATTAAAATCCCTCCACACATCCAAGCGGGTCTCGAAATCATGGCTGCATCTCATCACCACCGACATCCTCAAACTCCCGCTCCCCCCATCGGCCACTTTATCCAAGCCGGCGGCCGCGCAATCGACTTCTTCGCCGCCAAAACCAACGGCAGTACCAACATCGACGTGAACGTCGATTCGACGTTATCCTTCCTTCCTCGGCAGAGTTGGGTCAGGATCCTCGATTCCAGCAACGGCCTCATCCTCTGCTCCGCGAGAAGTCACTATTGGCGGCACGTCTACTACGTCTGCAACCCGGTCACAAAGTCATGGGCTGAGCTTCCGGAGAACCAGCGAGACGTAGGGTTTGAGCCTTCGGTCTTGGGGTTCGAGCCGTGGGTCTCCCCCCACTACGCCGTGCTCTCAATCGAACAACGGCGAGGGAACGCATGGACGGTCTACTCGTCCAAGACAGGAACGTGGGGCAAGAGGCACGCCCTCGGCAGAGACATACTATGCTCCAACTGGAACAAGACAGATTTCACTGTATGGAACAGCGACGCCTACGTGGTGTCGTTTCGCCCCGAGGGGACGAAGGTGAAAAGGGTTTGCTTGGAAACCATGAGGGTTCCTCTATCGGATCAAGGGACGTTGGAACCGATCAGGTTTCCTAAAACGGTGATCAGGGAAATCAGGTACGTTGCCAAAGTAAAACCTGCAACATATATCGGGAGGCTAGCCGGTGAGTTGTGCTTCGCACATTTTCACGGATTGGGGCTTGTAGTATGGAGGCGCGAAAGTGAAAGGAACGAGTGGGTGCTGAAACACGCGAGCAACCTCGAGGTTTACTTGGATCCGAAACCTGTTCTGGGTTGCTCTATCTTGGCTTTCCACTCGACATTGGAGTTTGTTTACATCCTCCACAATGGCATGGTATATTCGTATGATCTCAACACGCTGGGGTTGGAGAAAGTTTGTGATCTTGGAGTTCGTGATGCCCAGGCGTTTCAATTCTCTCCATGCTTGTTTGATGTGTTCGGCTAAGGAAATGCAGGTACAGAATATGGGGTTGCTAGTTCTTAAGCATTGTTCAATTTATATATTAAATTTAGTTCTTTTAGCTCTTCGCAACCTTAACGTAGATAAGATATTTCTTTTTCTTATATTTTGGTTTTTTTGAGATATTTTGTTTCTTTTAGTTTGCTTTTATGTATTTTTTAAAAAAAATAATTATTGAATAAAGCTTTTGAAATTTTCTCGAATCTGAGTGAGATATGAACTCTAAAATCTATGGGAAACTCTAATTGTATTTATCCCCTCTCTTTATAAAGAAAAACCAAAAAAATATCAACTCATCCCTCTCTCAATCTCTCTCTCTCTCTCCTACTCCCTTTACGATTCTCTCTCTCTCTCTCTCTCTCACCAATCATCTGCAGCATCAACCTAATGAGCTCCCCAACTTCCTCCCCTCCTCGTGTCCTCGCCCTCGAGCCCTCCTCCTCACACCATCATCACGCTCGAGCACAGTCGCCCCAGCGCCAGCCAGCGACTGAGCACCAACCAGCACCCGAGCACCGGTAGGCGACTACCTCGGCCTCCTCTCGTCCACGCCCTAGCACTTCGTCGGCCTTCCTCTACTGTCGCTGAGACCTCGCCAGCCCTCCTCCATCATTGCCGAGACTACACAAACCTCCCCATTCAATGCCGAGCTTTCACCACCCTCGACGTTGATCTCACCACCTCTGTTCTGCATGAAGCAAGGCCAAGCAGACTCGGATCCAATATACAATCAATTGGGTTTAAATTATTAAACCCGATAGCAGATCCTTGTTGCGCGCCGAACAACAACCACAAAGAGGAAACCCTAGATCTCAGATGCAAAAGAACAATATCACCAACAGCAAATAACACCCAAGCAAAGAGAAGAGCACAAAATCAGATTTAACGGTTTGGCCTATTTCGCCTACGTCCTCGGGGCAAGAAAGAGAGGGTTTTCTATTGATTTTGTGAATCAATACAATATTTTCAGCAATAGCAATGAAGAGAGGTCTGCCTCTTTCATATACACCTTACAAACCCTAGAAATCCGCTCGTTACTTAAACAGATTCCTAATTCAGCACTTTTCCGAAGCAGCCCGACCCGACGGTCGGTCGACCGGCTGGTCGACCGACCATATGCACCGGTCGACTGTGCCGGTCGACCGTGCCTAACCGAGAGTTAGGCACTTTCAGTCGGTCGACCGGGCCGGTGGACCGCTATACCCCGTGCATGTCTGCTGTGCATGTTGTGCACGACGGTCGACCAGGCCGGTCAACCGTTCTGCTGCTTCTACCGACGGTCGACCGGACCGGTCGACCGTTCGCCTGCTGTGTTGATTCCTTTGGCTGCTGATGACATCGTCGACTTCCTCGACAACTTCCTCTCTCTTCCTATAATTCTCCACCTCGGTGAAGATTTCTCCAAATCTGAGCCGAACTGACATACTAACCATCGACTCGAAAGTGGCTGCACCAGTGTGGTTGCCTACGTACCCTGCCTAAGGGATCAAGCCATCCGTAGTTCATCCAAATGAGCTTCAACAAGCTCATGCTACATGCAGGACGTGGAGTAAAGCCTTACAATGTGCAAACTTGACTCCTGACACCACCTTGGTAAGCATGTCGGCGGGATTCTCCGATGTGTGAATCTTCAGCAGCTCAATATCACCCTCATCTAGAATCTCCCGAACAAAATGAAACCTGACATCAATATGCTTCGTCCGTGCATGATATACCTAGTTCTTGGCTAAATAAACAGCACTCATACTGTCACAGTTAATCTTCAATAGATCCTGATCCACCCCCAAGTCATCAAGCAAGCCTTGAAGCCAAATTGCCTCCTTCATAGCCTCCGTCATGGCCATATACTCGGCCTATGTGGTAGACAATGCGACGGTGGACTGTAGTATTGAGCGCCAACTCACCGGTGCTTGAGAGAATGTAAAGACATACCTCGTTGCAGACCGGCGCTTGTCAAGGTCACCAGCATAGTCGGAATTAACATATCCGATACAATCCTGCTTCCCTGTGGAGTCCTTCTCAAATACCAGACCAACATCAATGGTACCTTTGATGTACCGCGGAATCCACTTCACTGCCTCCCAATGACCCTGTCCCGGATCATGTATATATCTACTGACCATAGAGACAGCTTGTGACAGATCTGGTCTCGTACACACCATAGCATACATAAGACTACCTTTGCAAGATTTGCCTCAGTCTTAGACTCCTTCTTCTTCCCTTTAGCCTTTGGACAGTCCACTTTCCAGTGCCCTAATTCTCTGCAGAAGGCACACTGGTTCTTCTTCAGATCCCTATAACCTAGCTTGGACTTCGATCTCTCTCTTTCATCTTTGCCCTTCCTATATGAACCCATGCCTCTTACTGCTAGCGCCTCTGCTGATGAGCTTGACTGAGAAGGCTGTCTCTCCTTTCTCCTCGTCTCATAATTTGCCGAAGCAGACGACACTTCATGATAGTCAAGAGTCTGTCTACCATTTATGAAGGTTAAGGTGAATGTCTCATACTCTTCCGCAGGGAAAGAGTTCAAGAGGATTACCGCCTTGTCCTCTTCATCTATCTTGACATCCACATTGACCAAATCCGTAAGAAGCTTCGTGTAGCGATTCAGATGTACATTCACGGAGCATCCCTTCTTCATCTGAAACCCGTACAGCTTGCTCTTCAGCTGCAGTCTCGATTCAGTACTCTTGGTCAGATATTTTCTTTCAAGGATCTCCCACAACTGCCTCGCAGATGCTCGTGTTGTAAATCACCTAGAGGGGGTGAATAGGTGATGAGCTAATCTAATGGTCAATAATGCGGAATTAAAACTTCTTAAACTAAACACTATGTATAACATAAGAGTGTAGTCAGATTCCCCGTGAAGGGCTCTGGACTAACTCCTCAAGATTCCTCTAAATAAGAGTTGAGGTGCCGCGTTGGCTCTCTTGGTTGAATACAAGTGTTAGCAAATAATCCCCAAGCATATAACAATTAAGCACATAATATATCAAGCATATAAAGATAAAAGTAATATAAGCATGCAAGATATAAACAAGTAAGAGATAGAGAAAGAGCAATCGCAAACACGGGACATTTGTTTCGAGGTTCGAGCACACTTGCTCTATGTCCCCGCCTTCAACACTTGAAGGATTTCCACTAAAATCGATCCCACCGGATCACTCGGTGCCGCAACACCTACAAGCTCTTTGGACTCTCTAGTTCGTTCACTCATTCCGGCAAGAACACACCGCAAGCCCACTAGCTCGCCGAGGCCGCACCTCAAACAAAGAGTTCACACACGAACTCGAAACACCGCGAACCCGCAAGTCCGCCTCCTTAAAGACAAAGATGAAACTTTGGTGATCACAACACTTTGATCACCTAAAATTCTCTCACAACAAAGATCCCTATAGGTAGATATATCAATGGATAGCTCAAGTGTTTGTGTGAGAAAACTAGAATTGAAATGGTGGAGGAAAACTCAATAAAATCACTTATAACACACTCTTGATAAACTCCCCTTTTGATTGGAAATATTTGCTCTCAAAACACGTGGAGAAACCTCTTAAAAGATGTAAAAAAAACTGGTGCAAAACCACTTAAAAAATCTTAGAGAAAACAGTCCCAAAAAAAAACTGGTGCAAAACCCCTTTAAATAGGGCTAGAAAAAACTAGCCGTTGGGCATTTTTTCAGCGCAGGCGACTGGCGGTCGACCGGCCTGATCGACCGCCAACGGTCAGAAATCTGACCGTTGGGGCGTCGGTCGACCGCTGCCTGGAACAGAGAACAAAGTTCTCTGCCGGCCGGCCGGCCCAGTCGACCGGGGCTTTCCAGAGAGCAGAAGCTCTCTGCGGTCGACCGGGTCGGTCGACCGGCCCTCCAGCAGTCCTGGCGTGCACGTTTGTGCACGTCGGTCGACCGTCCCAGTCGACCAACTTCAAGCTCGGTCGACCGGCTGAAGCCAGACTGGGATTTTTGGGAAAAGAAAACTTGGTCATTTTGGCTCAAATAAAATCTCATAAAATTATGAAAAATCTACAAAAATAGTTTTAACATTATACATTAATAATCAAACATGCTTGAGCAAAATCAAGACATGTTACAAATAATTTAAACTATTTTTGTAACTTGAAAATTTTGGCTAAAAACGAAAACTGTATTTTTCCAAATTTGATTTTTTCAAAACTTCTCCAAATACAAAACACAGATATTTTAAACTCTTTGAAAGCATAGAGTGTATGGATATGATCCACTACACATACATGGTGAAATATCTATATTTTTGACATTAAGCTCTAAATTTGATTTTGGTTAAAACATATATACTTTGAATTCCAAAAACCAAACCGGTATTTTTCTAAAAGAAAACTCTTTTATATTTTTTCAAAATAAAATTCTTTTATGAAAACTCATCTAAATCAAGAGTGTGTGTGTGTGTGTGTAAGATCTACTTGAGCAATCCACCAACTATTCTATCCTTTACATTTTATATAAAAACAAAATCTTATAAAAACAAACCTAGACACAAGTCTTGATCTTGAAGGTCTTCACTTGAAGTCTTCTCATCTTCTTGACTTGGTCCAAACATGATCCAACGAGCTAGACTCCTCTTGAGTACTTGATGTGGTCTTGATGCACAAGCTCTTGAATCAAGCCGTGTTAGCTCTAAAACTTGACTTTAAATCTTTTGTTGAAGCTACACACCTACTAAGATCTTGATCACAAATCTGAAACTAATTAAACACAAGATCATTAGTACCATAACTACATGAGTTGATCATCATCAAAACTAGAGTGATAGGCCTTTGGGCCAACACGTGTAACACAAGATATTTGATGTCTTGTGTTAGACACGATCTAATCAAGCCACACGCAGATCGGTTCATCTTCTCCCACTCTTCTTCAGTGGTTGTGCTTCGTTTCTTCTCCAGAAGTAGAGTATCCTTGAGGTTCGATGCATTTAGGGCATCCATCACCTCGCACCTCCATATCCCAAAATTGTTAGTGCCGTTAAACTTCACCACGTCAATCCTCGGATGAGGATTCATGATCCTCACTGATATACTTTCTTCTGCCATCTCTCTAACTGGATCCTCTATGTAATGCGGAAATACCAAACGGAGATAGATAAGCAACTCTGATAAAAATCAGATTTTTACCTTTTCACGAAACCCTATATGAGTTCCTGACCAGATCTACTCCTCCAATGATTCCTTGAGCACTCCTTGCGCTGTTCTGAGATCGACACACGATCCCACGAACAAGACCATCGCTGATCTGAGATCGACACACGATCTCTACCAAATCAGCACCCGATGCCCTCCGAATCGCCAGATAATCCCACGAAGAACCTGGGATGCTCTGATACCAATTGAAGGATTCGGGGCACCATCCCAAAAGACTAGTCTTTTGGGATGGTGCCCCGAGTCCTTCAAGTGGTATCAGAGCCATGCCCCGAACTTAATCGTGTGTGTGGGTGATGTTTGATAATGTAGATCCCCCAATGGCGCAAAGGCGCAATGGGCCTGGCCACCCTACTGGCGCAAAAAGGCGCATAGGCCCCTGTAAAGCTAATGTTGGGCTCTCGAGAAATTTGACAGTGGTGCTCCTTTACAATGGGCGTACTGCCTCCCACGCGGTATAGAGGAGTGACCGACTGCAGTTGGTACTTCACATAAGGTGTGCCATCTTCTCACGCAGTGAAGAGTTGGATCTCGATCTCGATGGAGCATTTGATCTTCCGGTGTGAAGATAGTTGAGCTTGCAGGGAGACTCTTTGTTCGAGGGGGGATTGTTGGGATTTGGATCGAACAAATAGTCCCACATCAGCTAGGCGTGGGGATGGTCTTGGGAATATAAGGATTTGGGCAACTCCACCTAAAAGGCTAGTCTTTTGGGATGGTGCCCCAAGTCCTTCACCACCCAGATCCAATCACTGTAGCAGCTGCAAAATCCTACCCGTTTCATTACATGACAGTTAGACCTGTTTGCAGAACAGACCCGCTAGCAAATCAAGTTTTGTTTTCCAGCTATACATCAGCTGTCCGGGCTTGTTTTTTATTTGAATTCTTATCATATTCACATTAATTAGAGAAGTTCCAAAATTTAGACATAGATCCAGAATGAAAAACATACATTGAACTAACCAAGCATCAATACAATCCGAAGGAATGGAACGACAAGAACACAGTTGCACCACAATTTGCGTAAAATGCTAAAAGCTTGAATGTGGCATTCCATGAACATATTAGTAATTGATGATAATGCCCGATATTACTATATATTCATAAACATTAGGACACCATTATGAGGGGGTCTCTAACTGTAAATATTTGATAGCAGTAGGGATATCCAAAAACCCATAGCAATGGAGACGATAGCAATGCATTTCTTCTTTTCTCTTTTCAGCTTAACAATACCTCACTGCGGAAGAATGGAAGAGGGAGGGGCCAGCTTAACATATAATAGTTTTTTATTATTTTCTTTTCCTCTTTTTGGTGGCGCGTATTTGTGCGTGTACGTCCAGGTTCTGCATGGGACTTTACAGATTCTCCATAACAAAGAACCATTGGCCCACGATTGTTTTATTCCCACTCACCCCTTTCGCTTTATACTTTTGACCAACCGATATCCCCATGTCAAATAGAGCAAGAGACATATTAAGTCATACTTTTAGGAGGAAATGAGAAGTGTACTCTAATTCAAATTTATGTCCAACGCATAGCAACATAAAAAAACCAGTTAAATTTATCTCCAAACACATGGTAATTATACTGAATAAGAACTCAAAAAAGAGTAGAACTTTTTGGTAAATAAGGATATGCATGAATTGATTACAACAATGCATACCTGGTAGGCAAGGGTGTATGCATCGGTGATTCCTCATTTTTATAGTTCTTCCATGATTAAGTCCGCACACTCTTCCTGTAATATCCCTAGTTTAAAATACTATACTTTTTAAATTTTTCTGTGTATTTATTTTATTAACTTGATGTATGACTATTATTATTATTAAATATACAAAATTATTTTGAGATAGTAAATGCTAATTTAGTTTTATATATTATTATCATTATTTCCTACAAAAAATTTTAATTACTGATTTTTCTATTATTATTATTATTATTATTGGGGTTATTATTCTTATTATCATTATTAATGTAGTATAAGTATCATTATTGTTGTTATTATGTTAAATTATTATTAAAATTATTATTAATATTATTGCTAATTTTGATTGTTGTTATTATTAATTACCATTAGTTGTTGTTGTTATTATTTTTACTAATATTACTTTTTTGTATTATTATTATTAATAATATTATTAAGATTGTTATTTTATTTTAATTTCATCTTCACCATATCCATTTAGCCCATACCTAATATCTTTTATCCAAACCCATTAATCCAATAGCCTAAACCCTCATACCCACTAAGCTAAACCCATAACCCATTAGCCAACACGTTGACCCATTATATCCTGATCCTTACAAATCTAAATCTAAATCCTAACAACCCCCTATATAATCTCTCCCTAATTCCTCTTAACTCTAACCTGACCTTCGTAATATTTTGTCTTCTTCCTCCCCAAATCGCCGCCATGCTCTCATGGCCGAGCCCACCATCCTTGCTGAGACCCCCATCAGCGCGCCATCTCCTCGGCCTCCAGAGTCGCGACCAATCTCCTCTCCTTGACGCAAACCTCCTCTCTCCAACAACTCACAGCCAAACACCATCTCCCCACCTCCTTCTACACAGCCGAACCACACCACCAGGCCGCTCCTCTCCCTTCCTCCCACCACTTCTGAAAAACACCTAGAGGGGGGGTGAATAGGTGTGATTGCTAATCTTAAAAATTTTAACTCTCTAAATGCGGAACCTAAAACAAGTGAGGCTCAACTTAGTACAATTCAACAAGTGTAGCCGAATTCCTCTTGCGAGGCTCTGGACTAAACTCCTCTTGATTCCCCTTGATATGGGTTGAGGCGCTATGTGAAGCTCTTGTTGGAAGAGTACGGGATTGGCACACACAAGTATGAAATGAATGATATGAAAAATGATGCAAACACAATAATATATGGTAAGAATTACAAGCAAGCAAATAGTAGCACAAAAGAATTAAACAATATCACAAGTATGCAATAGAAAGCAATAAGGAGCTATTGAAAAGTAAAGCAAGAATTAGACGCAAAGGCAATCGCAAACAAAGTGATTTGTTTCGAGGTTCGAGCCACCGCTCTACTCCCCGCCTTCACCTCCGTGAAGGGTTTCCACTATCCACCGAGGACGCCTTTACAATTTGGTCTATCGAAGACCGAGCACCGAGCTCCACCGAGTACAAAGGACCTCTACCGAAGAGGTTGCTCCACAAGGAAAGGAATACAAGAACAAAGTGATCACAACAAGATCACTACACTATTTCTCAAACTCTTTTACAAACACTCTCACTTCAATTACAACTTCACTATAGAATGAATATAGGATTTTTGGCTCTATGAAGTGTGGTGAGAAAAACTTCAGTTGTAGAGTGATATTAGTAATCAAACACAACTGAAAAACAGGCTCAAAAAGAATTGGAATGAAAGCTTTAAACTCTTTTCTTTTCTCTTTTGAAAACAATACAAACTTGAGGATTTTTCTTAGTAATATGCAAGAGAGACTTCTCCTCTATTTATAGGGTTAAAAAATAGGTTAAAAACAATTTCTTTTGGTCTTATTTTCTCTGAAAAAGACCTGAAAAACACTGAAAAAGTCTGCCAAGAAATCAGATAAAAAACAGATTTCAGAATTGCACAAAAGAGGAAAGAGCCATTGGGATTTTGCAGGCCTGGCGGTCGACCGGTCCGGTCGACCGCCAGCCCAGCTGCAGAGAGCCGTTGGCTCCCGGTCGACCGGTCCGGTCGACCGTCCCAAAAGAGGAAACACAGTTTCCTACTTCCGGTCGACCGGTCCGGTCGACCGAAATAACCCGAGAGCAATTTGCTCTCCGTCGGTCGACCGGTCCGGTCGACCGACAGACATGCACAAACAGTGCATGTCCAGACACATCGCCGGTCGACCGGGCCGGTCGACCGAAGTTGCCTGAAACAGAAAACTGGGCTTGTTTTAGAGTTAGAAAAATTTTGAGAAATATTTTAAAAATACATATAGCTAAGTATTATGCAGAAAATAGTTTATACACATGTTTTATACAAGATTTTCAAGATATAAAGCTTTTGGTACATGTATATATAAACTAAGGCATAAAACTTAGAAATAACCATTTTTAAAATATAGGAAATATATGAAACAAATGTGTGTGCAAATCCTAGAGACAAATTTCATATACTCAAACTTTAACATCCTATTTCTTACAATGATTCTAAGACTTCAAGATCTTCAATAGGCTTCTTCATATGATCTTCAACACTTGTTCCTTGAGCCCAATTGGAGTTGACTTGAGTCCAAATTCTTGTATTTGTGAGAGAAGACTTCTAGAATGAATAGAAATCTGAAACACACTTAAATAACAAATGTTATTAGTACAAATAACTAATATGTTTTGTAATCATCAAAATACACTAATCATGGGTGATTGTAACCTTGGGCCAACAATCTCCCCCTTTTTGATGATGACAAAACATATAGGTTATTTAGATAAACATGGAAGAAGAGTTTGAAAGACTCCCCCTCAAATAATGCTATGTATAAAAGATTGGACTGTTGAAAGCACAATACATAAAGCATTCAATGTACAAAAGTTTTGTCAAAAACTTAAATAAACAAACTTTCTTTTATTTTTATAAAATAAAACTCAAATAATATCAAAACTAAACAAATAATATCAAAACTAAACAAAACTAAATATCAAACTAAACTTATTCTCCCCCTTTTTGTCATACATCAAAAAGGGTGAAAATACCAATTGAAAAAAAATTTATTTTTAAGAATCCATAATGCAAACATTCAACTCACCACAAATAAATGAAAATCTAGCATAGTCTAATGGTTTAGTAAAAATATCGGCAAGTTGAAAATCGGTAGAAACATAATCAATCTCACTATCACCTTTCTCATAATGATCTCTAAGAAAGTGATACCTAATGTCAATGTGTTTGGTTTTACTATGTTGATTTGCATTCTTTGTCATGTGAATAGTACTAGTATTATCACAAAATATTTTAACATGATCAAAGTGTAAATCATAGTCAAGGAGAGTATGTTTCATCCAAAGAACTTGTGCACAACAAGCTCCGGCCGCAACATACTCCGCCTCGGCGGTTGATAGGGCTACCGAATTTTGCTTTTTGGAAGACCAAGATACAAGACAATTACCTAAGAATTGACATGTTCCACTTGTGCTCTTCCTATCTACCCTACAACCCGCATAGTCGGCATCCGAAAAACTATTCATTTCAAATAATCCGGTTTTAGGATACCACAAACCCATTTCAATAGTGCCCTTAAGGTATCTAATTATGCGTTTAACCGCAATTATGTGAGATTCTTTAGGACAAGATTGAAAACGTGCACAAAGACAAATGGAAAACATAATATCCGGCCTACTAGCCGTCAAATAAAGCAAGCTACCAATCATGCTACGATATAATTTAATGTCTACACTTTTACCTTGTTCATCCTTGTCAAGCTTTGTAGTTGTTGCCATGGGAGTTTTGCTTACTTTCGATCCTTCAAGCCCAAACCTTTTGATTAGTTCCTTTGTGTACTTGGCTTGATTGATGAAGATCCCATCCTTCCTTTGCTTGATTTGGAGTCCAAGGAAATAGTTGAGTTCCCCCATCATAGACATTTCAAATTCATCCTTCATGCATGACTCAAAAGCTTTGCAAAGAGATTCATTAGTAGAACCAAAAATAATATCATCCACATAAATTTGCACAATAAGAATATCTTTTTCTACATGTTTTGTAAACAAAGTTATATCAATTTTACCTTTCTTAAAACCATTTGAAGTCAAAAATGAAGAAAGTCTTTCATACCAAGCCCTAGGGGCTTGTTTCAAACCATAAAGAGCTTTATCTAATTTAAAAACAAAATCCGGATGTGTAGGATCAACAAACCCGGGGGGTTGTTCAACATACACCTCCTCTTCAATAAATCCATTTAGAAAAGCACTTTTAACATCCATTTGGAATAATTTGAAATCTTTATATGAGGCAAATGCTAGTGTCATCCGTATGGCTTCAAGCCGTGCTACGGGTGCAAAGGTTTCTTCAAAATCGATTCCTTCGATTTGAGTGTAACCTTGGGCAACTAACCTAGCCTTGTTTCTAACTACATTACCCGATTCATCCAACTTGTTCTTAAAGATCCACTTAGTACCAATTGTTGGTCTATCGTGGGGCCTAGGAACAAGGTGCCAAACTTGGTTGCGCTCAAATTGATTGAGCTCCTCTTGCATGGCTAGCAACCAATATGAATCGGCCTCGGCTTCGAGGACATTTTTGGGTTCAATATGAGAAATGAATGCATAGTTACCACAATAGTCATGAAGTCTAGAGCGAGTGGTTACCCCTTTTGATACTTCACCTATGACGAGGTCCTTGGGATGATGTGGATTGTATCTCCAATCCTTTGGTAGTGGTTGAGTAGGCTCCACCTCATGTGTTTGATTTTCATTTCCTTGTGCCTCTTCCACTTTAGCTTTGCTTCCTTCATCATCCTTTGGTTTGTCTCCCATAGTAGAAGCATCCTCCAAGGTCACTTTCTCCAAACCTTCATCCAATGCATCTATTTCTACAACATTCTTAACAAACTTGTTAGATTCCTCAAACTTAACATGAATAGACTCTTCAATAGTCAATGATGATCTAGTGAAAACTCTATAAGCCTTACTAGTGTTTGAGTAACCTACAAAAATAGCCTCATAAGATCTAGCATCAAACTTCCCTAAATTATCTTTTGTGTTTAAAACAAAGCATTTGCAACCAAAAACTTTAAAATAGGAAACATTAGGTTTTCTAGAAAAATACATTTCAAAAGAAGTTTTAGTAGTATTTTTACACAAGAAAACACGATTTGATATATAGCATGATGTATTAACGGCCTCGGCCCACAAATAATGTGGTAGACCATATTCACTTAGCATTGTCCTAGCCATCTCTTGTAATGTTCTATTTTTCCGTTCAACTACTCCATTTTGTTGTGGAGTTCTAGGACAAGAAAGTTCATACTTTATTCCATGTTCATCACAAAAAGTAGTAAAGGGTTGGTTAATGAATTCACCTCCTCTATCACTTCTTATTCTCAAAATCGAAACATCTTTTTCTTTTTCAACTCTTTTCTTAAAAGTTTGGAAATATGAAAATGCTTGGCTTTTATGTTCAAGAAAGAAAACCCAAATAAACCTTGAAAAATCATCAACCAAAACATAAGCAAATATATTCCCACTTAGACTTTTGGTTTGTGTAGGGCCAAAAAGATCCATATGGATTAACTCCAAAGGACGTGATGTCATGATATCCTTAATTGACTTGAAAGAAGACTTAGTTTGTTTCCCAAATTGACATGCGTCACAAACTCGGTCCTTTTCAAAATTCAAGCAAGGAATACCTTTCACCATTTCTTTTGTGTTTAACCTAGAAATGTGATCAAAAGAAATATGCCCTAATCTCCTATGCCACAACCAAGAGTCATCATCGAGGGCTTTCAAACAAGTAATATTACAAGACATATTTAACATATCAATCATATAAACATTGCTTTCACGAAAACCGGAAAATGCACAAACATTAGAAGTTCTATCAATTACTTTACAAGAAACATTATCAAAAACAATATCAAAACCTTTATCACAAAGTTGACTAACACTCAAGAGATTATGCTTGAGGCCATCAACTAAAACTACATTTTCAATTAAAGGAGAGGTGCCAAGTTTTACATTACCAATACCGATGATTTTACCCTTGGCGTCATCTCCGAAGGTGACGGTGCCACCTTCATGATATCTTGATAGGGTTGCAAAGTTGTTGATGTCCCAAGTCATGTGCCTTGAGCAACCGCTATCAAGATACCACAATCCTCTACGTCGTTGGGATTTGGAAAGTACCTACATCATTTAACATAATTGTTGATTTTGGTACCCAAACTTTCTTGGGTCCTTTAAAGTTAGTGCCTCGAACCCAAACATTATGACGTGAAATGTTTAATCTATCATAGCAAAAATTGGCTAAGTGCCCTTTCCGTCCACAATGTGAACATGAGAACACTCTACCATACATGAATGCATGATGTGTATGTGTAGTGTGAGCATGTTTTGGGGTTTTGCCATGTTGTTTAGGTTGTGTAGTATGAACATGACCATGAGCATGAGCATTTTTCTTTGGGGCTTGTTTCTTAGGAAACATAGCCTCAATTTTCTTCTTGTTAAACTCACAATCTTTCAAAACAACACTTAATGAGTCTAATCTTTCCTTAATCATAGAAACTTCATTTGAATCAATTAGTGGGGCCTTACCTTTGCAAGAAATCTTATATTTTTCAAAATCATTTTTGGTAGTGGCCAAAGTGGAAACCAAATCATCTTTTCTTTTGTAAGAGTAAAAACTTGAAGACTTAAAGATTCATTTTCCTTTTTCATTTTAAGATACTTTTTCTTTAAGAAATCATAGTTTTGTGACAACTCAACAAAAGCCTCTTCTAACACATCCATAGAAAGTTCATTATCATGAGAAGGGGAAGAGGTTACCTTGCTTGTGCCTTCATTAGCCATGAAGCACATGTTGGCGGTGTCTATTTCTTCCTCGGATTCGGTCTCCGAATCCCAAGTTGCCTTCATAGCCTTCTTCTTGTAAGGCTTCTTTGATGTGGAGGGCTTAGCTTTGTCCGGACACTCCGCAACAATGTGTCCCGGTCTTTGGCAATTGAAGCACACAATCTTCCTTTCTTCTTTGCCTCCTTGCCATCTTCTTCTACCTTGGTACTTCGCCTTGTTGTACATCCTCCGGACATTCTTAACAAGGAGTGAGAGCTCCTCATCATCTTCTTCTTCATCATCTTCATCGGAGTGTGTAGCTTGACTCTTGAAGGCGATAGTCTTCTTTTTGGAAGGAGCCATATCCTCCCTTACTTTCCTTTCCATCTCATGGGTTTTGAGGTTCCCAATGAGACCTATAAGCTCCATCTCTTCATTGTCGTTGAGTTCCTTCAAGGTTGTTGCTTTAACTTCCCATGAAGGAGGAAGAGCCCGGATGATCTTCCTTACTCTTTGATCATTGTTGATATCTTCACCTAAAGAAGAGAGTCCATTAGTAATCTTGGTAAATCTTGTAACCATATCATCTATGGTTTCATTTTCTTGCATGCTAAATGTTTCATATTGGGACCGAAGAAGGTCAATCTTAGCCTTCTTTACTTGTGAGGTCCCCTCATGTGTGACTATCAAATGTGACCAAATCTCATATGCGGATTTGCAATGAATAACCCTAGAAATGTCATCATCATTATGGGCTTGTAGAAGTGCATAGTGAGCTTTGGCATTGGCATCGAATTCCTTAGTCTCTATTTCGGACCAAGTGGATTCATCACCGGGGGGTACATTAAAGGACTTAGTCACGGCTTTTGCAACTCGGCTACCTAGAGATTGCAAAAACACGGTCATCTTAACTTTCCATATGGGAAAGTTAAGTCCATCAAACTTAGGAGGGGTCTTAATTCCATCAGCCATTTTTACTATATGAATATGAATGAAATGATTAGCAAATTAGGATCTTCTCTAAGGTTGTTAAACCAAATCCTAGAGTCCAAGCTCTGATACCAATTGAAAAACACCTAGAGGGGGGATGAATAGGTGTGATTGCTAATCTTAAAAATTTTAACTCTCTAAATGCGGAACCTAAAACAAGTGAGGCTCAACTTAGTACAATTCAACAAGTGTAGCTGAATTCCTCTTGCGAGGCTCTGGACTAAACTCCTCTTGATTCCCCTTGATATGGGTTGAGGCGCTATGTGAAGCTCTTGTTGGATGAGTACGGGATTGGCACACACAAGTATGAAATGAATGATATGAAAAATGATGCAAACACAATAATATATGGCAAGAATTACAAGCAAGCAAATAGTAGCACAAGAGAATTAAACAATATCACAAGTATGCAATAGAAAGCAATAAGGAGCTATTGAAAAGTAAAGCAAGAATTAGACGCAAAGGCAATCGCAAACAAAGTGATTTGTTTCGAGGTTCGAGCCACCGCTCTACTCCCCGCCTTCACCTCCGTGAAGGGTTTCCACTATCCATCGAGGACGCCTTTACAATTTGGTCTACCGAAGACCGAGCACCGAGCTCCACCGAGTACAAAGGACCTCTACCGAAGAGGTTGCTCCACAAGGAAAGGAATACAAGAACAAAGTGATCACAACAAGATCACTACACTATTTCTCAAACTCTTTTACAAACACTCTCACTTCAATTACAACTTCACTATAGAATGAATATAGGATTTTTGGCTCTATGAAGTGTGGTGAGAAAAACTTCAGTTGTAGAGTGATATTAGTAATCAAACACAACTGAAAAACAGGCTCAAAAAGAATTGGAATGAAAGCTTTAAACTCTTTTCTTTTCTCTTTTGAAAACAATACAAACTTGAGGATTTTTCTTAGTAATATGCAAGAGAGACTTCTCCTCTATTTATAGGGTTAAAAAATAGGTTAAAAACAATTTCTTTTGGTCTTATTTTCTCTGAAAAAGACCTGAAAAACACTGAAAAAGTCTGCCAAGAAATCAGATAAAAAACAGATTTCAGAATTGCACAAAAGAGGAAAGAGCCGTTGGGATTTTGCAGGCCTGGCGGTCGACCGGTCCGGTCGACCGCCAGCCCAGCTGCAGAGAGCCGTTGGCTCCCGGTCGACCGGTCCGGTCGACCGTCCCAAAAGAGGAAACACAGTTTCCTTCTTCCGGTCGACCGGTCCGGTCGACCGAAATAACCCGAGAGCAATTTGCTCTCCGTCGGTCGACCGGTCCGGTCGACCGACAGACATGCACAAACAGTGCATGTCCAGACACATCGCCGGTCGACCGGGCCGGTCGACCGAAGTTGCCTGAAACAGAAAACTGGGCTTGTTTTAGAGTTAGAAAAATTTTGAGAAATATTTTAAAAATACATATAGCTAAGTATTATGCAGAAAATAGTTTATACACATGTTTTATACAAGATTTTCAAGATATAAAGCTTTTGGTACATGTATATATAAACTAAGGCATAAAACTTAGAAATAACCATTTTAAAATATAGGAAATATATGAAACAAATGTGTGTGCAAATCCTAGAGCCAAATTTCATATACTCAAACTTTAACATCCTATTTCTTACAATGATTCTAAGTCTTCAAGATCTTCAATAGGCTTCTTCATATGATCTTCAACACTTGTTCCTTGAGCCCAATTGGAGTTGACTTGAGTCCAAATTCTTGTATTTGTGAGAGAAGACTTCTAGAATGAATAGAAATCTGAAACACACTTAAACAACAAATGTTATTAGTACAAATAACTAATATGTTTTGTAATCATCAAAATACACTAATTATGGGTGATTGTAACCTTGGGCCAACAACTTCGCCATCCTCCGTACACACCCGAGATCCCTCCGATGAACCCCCGAGATCCGCCTCCTCTCCTTGGAGCTTTCTTGCGTGCCCGAGCACTCACGCGGGCAGCCATTCATCCCCGAGCTTCATTCTTCCTCCTTGGCGTCCACAGCAAGCCCCCATGCTCCGTCGGCGAGTCCACAACCCCGGAGCCGTGGCGCCATCACCGTCTCTTCCACTTACTCCTATGAACCGTCGGCCCCTTCCACTCTCTCCGTCATCATCTCTGGCGAACCTGGAGCTCCGCTATGGCCACCATGCACGTCTCCCTTCCTTGCATGGATTTCTCTCTCCTTTGTGAATGGGTATGTGTACTGTGTTTTATTTCACTCAAGTTCTTTCTCTATATAATGTACATGCATGTGTAATTTAAATTGTGTGATGTGTCTGTGTTATTTCAAATTGAGTGTATAATGTGTATGCATGCATGTTGGTGTAATTTATGAGTGCGTGAGTGTGTGTGTGTGTGTGTGTAAGTGTGAGTTTTAATCATGTTAATGTGTGTGTGTCATAATTGTGTAATTAGTATATGTATGTATGTATTTATATTTGTAGTTGTGTTATGTATGCATGTGTATATGTGTACGGGTAACAGTGTGTGTTTATATGTACGTGTACTTAGGTGTACGTATGTGTTTGTATATCATCGTGTGTTAGGCTGTGTGTTGCAGCGATTCGGACTTGTTCCTACTATCCGAACTCGATAACGAGAGTTTTGGATTCGTGCTCGTTGTAGACCCGATACACAATCGATGCGAAGGCCAACCCATGAGATGATCTAGAGATTCGTACCGGTTCGTGCAGTGAAGACCAGACGACGATTCAGATTCAAAATCGCGTCACATCATGTGAGTATTTGTTCTTGTATATTTTCTTATTTACTGTTATCAGTAGGTATCTATATATTACTTGCATCATTTCATGTGACCGTCTGATTTGTTTTACCAGTTTGATTACATGTATCACTTCATGAGGCATCAGTGAGTGTTAACCTTATTTATTTAGTTGATTTGAGCGATTATCAGCGTCATTTCATGTGTTGGTAGTTTGTCGTTGTTGGTTTAGGCTTAGTATTGGATACCTTAGACTGTGACTTGATTCGATCTATTGACTCGGTGGACGAGTTCATATCTGAGCATCAGACATATATGGATCTTGTATTTTAATATTGAGATAGATGATTACCATTTTTGGATTCAGATCTAGTTATGATAGTCTGTCTATTGGATTGATCTTGAGATGATTGATGTGTGACTGTGATTAGAA
This sequence comes from Agave tequilana, assembly GCA_038442645.1. NCBI lineage: Eukaryota > Viridiplantae > Streptophyta > Magnoliopsida > Asparagales > Asparagaceae > Agave > Agave tequilana. Next base: position 22,547 of record JAVJIF010011561.1, on the reverse strand, counting down.
ATGTATATTTTATGTGAAATATTTATCAGACTTGGTATCTAATTGGTGATTATTCAAATAAGAATTAATTTAGATATTTGGGACAGTTTAGTTATGATCTTACTTTATTAACTGATTACAATTCTTAATGTTTAGATCGGTACATGAATTTATCTAGAGTTGAAATTAATTTGAGATTTATATTCTTTATATCAGATATTAATTAGTAATTAAATGATATTGATAAAGGTTGGAGTATGATCAGATGTATGAATATCCTACTGTTGATATCAATGTATGCGATGAGACTGTCCTTTGACTGTTAGGAGTAATTATTTCTGTATTCTACTTGTTAGTTTGTGAGAATATTGATGGTTCACTTTTGATGTTGAGTATCAGATGTAAACTACTTTAGATTACATGTTATTTGAGTATGTTCTACCCCTTATTTATGATTTAGTATTTGTTGATTTAAGTTGATCGAGGATAATCAGTAGACCACTTTTTCATGATGGGTTCTTAATTTATTCAGTTATAGAGAAAGTTTATTGTGGGATTGATTTCATTGGTATTGGTGATCTTGTACTTCAGAGTTTGATAGCAGTTATTGTTTGATCTCGGTTATTGGTGATTTAGAGGATTAGAACAGATTGGTAACACTGAGAGAACTGATTATTAATTTATTTGAATTTGTAGTTTACTGTTTCAGATTATCTTGACATAGATTGGTATTTGATGTTTACGATGACTGTATCGAGATTTTGAGTTGAGAGATTTATTACTGTTATATCTAACATCGGTGCATGAGATTGTACATTGACTAGACGGTGCAGGACTATTACTGTATTAATTCATGTTACTGAAAGTTACTGAGAAAGGATTGTTGACCGTAACACCCTATACAGTCCTATTGTTCATCGTATACACAGTTATTGATACTATATATTGTCATGATTACTGTTCACCATGTATACGGTTACTATTGATTGTTATACTGTACTGTTACTGTCATTGTATCGTCCTGGTATTCTAAGTAACATGATTTTGATTGTTTAACTGAATGAATAATAATGTAAATAGACAACTTACACTGTGATTGGGAAAACTGATAAAGGAGACAACGTCTGTATTTTGGGTGGACCTAGGATACAGGTTGCGCAGCCAAGATACGGTTTCACTGCAGGGTTCCGGGGATGACTAACATCCCATATGTTTATTGTTCCACAGTGTTATTGTGAGTATTGTTCCACAGTGAGACTATGAGGACTGTAACTATTACTGACTATCTGGCGGTAGGACCTAGTTCAGCGCCAGGCATCAGGGTCGTGGTCTCGGGTACGTACGGGATCCACCAAGAGCATGGACAAAGTCTCCAACCAATCAGTTTCAATAACTTAGAACTTCGATTGACACGTGTGATAAGTGTATTATGAGATGCGTCTACTGCATGTGACAATTAGTATTCGCAGACATAATAAATAAAAATGAATTATTCATAGTGTATTGTGACTAACTGTATTCACCTGACTGAATTCACCTGACCGTACACAGGACACTTGATTTGGACATCTGATGTTAGTACTGATTGCCTTTATTATCGTTGAGCATGTTATTCTAGTCTTATTCCAGTATTTATTTTCCTAGTTTTCTTCATGATATTAATTATTAGTTATCTTTTATTTACAGTTTATCATTATGTACACATTATTTATATGTTGGCCTAAAAGCCCATCACTCTAGTTTTGATGATAATTAACTCATGTAATTATAATTTACTAATGATCTTATGCTTATTTAGTTTCAGTTATCTATCAAGATCTTAGTATGTGTGTAGCTTCAACAAAGATGTTTTGAAGCTTACACGTGTTGATTCAAGAGCTTGCGCATCAAGATCACATCTAGCACTCGGTTGGAGTCTAACTAGTTGGATCGTGTTTGGATCGAGTCGATTTGGAGATAGAGTTCTACAAGAAGGATTCGGTTTATGTTGTTTAGATCTTGTGTAAGATAGATAGTGTTGATATGCTCAAGTTCACACACACACTAGTTTCTATATGTTTGGCTTTCATTTAACCGGTTTTGGGTTTCATATCAAAAAATAGATATAATATCTTTCATGTGTATTGGATTTTATCCATACACTCTATGCTTCAAAAAGAGTTTCAATATATTGTTTTTGTATCTATACAAGTTTTGGAGAAAATGATTTTTTCATTTCAAAATACAAGTTTTGAAAAATACGGTTTCGGTTTTAAGCTTAACTTCTAAATCACAAAAAATGGTCACAAAAAATGGTTCAAAATGTTTGTAATATGTGTTGATTTTTTATCACACATATTTATACTTCAGAGTATTTTAAAGAACTTATTTTTGTGGAATTAATATGAATTTATGGGATTTTAATTGAATCAAAAAGACCAGTTTTCATGTCCTTTATCCCTGCCTGTTTTGTGCTGGCGGTTGACCGGACCAGGGGTCAGTTGACCGGGCCGGTCGACCGATATGCACAAGAGCGTGCACGTTTCCTGCCTCTTAGGCCGGTCGACCGCACAGTCGACCGACTGAAGTTCCTTTGCTCTCGGGTAAGGGCGGTCGACCGAAGGCTTGGACCAGTCGACCAGGCGGTCGACGGTGGTAGACAACGGTCATATTCCGATCGTTGGCCGGTCAACCAGCCGGTCGACCGGAAGGTCAAAATTGACCATATCTGGCTGCCAACGGATATATTTTTTAAAAGCCTATAAATAGGGTTCTCTCTTGGCTGTTTTGTATAACAATTTTGAGAGCTTTTCTTCCAATCTTTCTAAGTGTTTTTACAGCAAATTCAGAAGAAGTTTTTGGCTAAAAGTTTTGATTTGTGTTTTCAAGGGTTAGAAATTCAAAGAAAAGAGTCTTTTGGGAATTGGGTTTTTGGTTTATATTCTTTATATACATCTAGTATTTTCTTAAGAATTTTCTTTGAGATTTCATCTTCCAAACTCCTTGATTTTTCTCACAACTTGAGTTATTATATCTATCCTATCATTAGGATCCTTTTGTTAGTGAGAAAGAGTAGTATGTGGTCTTTTGATCACCAAGTGATTATTGTACTTGTGGCTACACTACCTCTGGACTAGAGAAATATGATTGAGGAGTTGGGCACTCCTTAGTGATTGTAATCCTTTGTGGATATTTTAGTGGATCGAAAATTCTTCTGGGTGAAGGCGGGGATGTAGAGCTGAGTGCTCGAACCTCGAAACAAATCTCTGTGTTTGTGATTGGTTTACTTGTGTTTCTTACTCTCTATTCATTCATTCTTATATTGTCGATCTCTACTCTCACAATAAGATTACATTGCGCACTTCAAACTCTTATTTAGAGGAATCACGAGGAAGGAGTTCAGAGCCCTTCACGGGGTATCCGGCTTCTAATCTTACTTTGAGTGAACGTTGCATCGTCTCATTTTTAAATTGTGCATTGATTAGCATTTTCACCTATTCACCCCCCTTTCTAGGTGATTTCAATTGGTATCAGAGTTAGAACTCTAGTTTTTGACTTTACATCCTTAGAGAGATCCTATAAGTTACTAATCACTATTTTTATATCTTCATTCATACACTAGTAAAAATGGTCGATAACATTAAGACCCACCCAAATTTGATGGACTCAACTTTCCCATATGGAAAGTTAGGATGAACATATTTTTGTAATCTCTAGGTAGCCGAGTTGCTAAGTGTTTGACCAAGCCCTATAGTGAACCCGTAGGTGAGGAGGACGCTTGGTCCGATCTTACCTCCAAGGAAGTTGATACAAATTCGAAGGCTAAAAATGCCTTGCTTTTAGCATTAAATGAGGATGACCTAACACGGGTTATCCATTACAAGTCCGCCTATGAGATTTGGTAACACTTATTAGTCAGTCACGAGGGAACATCACAAGTCAAGAGAGCTAAAATTGATTTCTTGCATTCTCAATATGAATGTTTTAGAATGCAAGAAAATGAATCTATTGATGATATGATTACTAAGTTTACTAAAATCACAAATGCTCTTACTTCTCTAGGTGATGAAATCAACAACGACTAAAAGGTGCATAAGGTGATTCATGCTCTTCGTTCATCATGGGAAATCAAAACTACCACCTTGAAGGAATTGAACGACAAAGACGAGATGGAGCTCATAAGTCTTATTGGTAACCTTAAGACTCATGAGATGGAGAAAAAGGTTAGAGAAGAAGCAGCGCCTCAAAAGAAGAAGTCTATTGCTTTCAAGTCTACCTCCACCATCTACGATGATAAAGAAGATGAAGAAGATGATGAAGAGCTATCTCTTCTTATGAGAAATGTAAAAAGAATGTACCACAAGAATAAACTCAATCATAGAAGGCGATGGGAAGGGAAGGAGGAGAAGATCACATGCTACAACTGTCGGAAACCTGAACACATCATGGCCGATTGTCCAGATTTCAAGAACAAGATATCTTCCTCCATGAAGCAAAAGAAGCCATTTGTAAAGAAGGCGTTCAAGCCACTTGGGATTCGGAAAGTGAATCTGAAGATGAAGTTGACACAGCTAACATGTGTTTCATGGCAAACACACCTAAGGTAACTCCCGAATCATCTTATGATGATATTGAGATAAGAAAAAAAGTGTTATTACAAGCTTTCATTGAACTTTCAGAAAGTTTTGAATCTAAGAAGGAAGATTGTTTAAGATTGAAAAAGGAAAATGAAATGCTTAAAAATCAATTGCTATTCTTCAAAAGAAAAGGATGAATTATCTTCCACTATTATTTCAACACAAAGAGATTTTGACGCCTATAGAGTTGCATGCAAAGCTAAATATCCTAAAATTGATGAAAATGAGATTTCTATGTTAAAAACTAGAATAAATGATTTGAGAAATATTTTAAAGAATATGCATTTAACAATACTAAATTAGAAGAAATGTTTTCAAAGAAACATGATTGAGGCAAAACCTGCACACAAAATACAGAATTTTAGATTTAGAATGAAGATGTCCAAGTGCTCAATTCTTACCGCTATAGTAAGTGGCTATGCGGGTCGTGATCCACAATGAGGGTTTGCGATGGAAGCGTTCAAGGTTCTTTATTGAAATCTTTATGAAAACAAAATGAATGTTCTTCTTTGTTTTTAAGAAATAAAAAAAGAAAAAGAATTATGTTAAGGTTAGAAAGAAAACGGTAGAATGAGAAAGTGGAAAAGAATGGAGAATGACTATTTATAAAGAAATGGGAAAAGAGAGATTCGGGAGATGTAGTGTTGGTGATTTAATTTACAGAAATAAAAGAAAAGAAATAAAAACAATTACTTACCTTCTTTTCACCAAAAGCTTACCTTGAGTCTTTAGCGACGATGTTACCTTGAAGTGGAGGCAATCAGCGCATAGCCCATAAGAGTTGAGTATTGGTCTCTTCCACATTACATCATCAAGACAACTCAAGTATGAAATGATACAGAGAGAGACTCAATTCCATCGTCATGAGCTATCGGTGGCACTCGCAAAGGCAAGGCTCTTTCGATGCTTTTAGACTCACTTGGAAGACAATTGTACCAAAAAGAAAAGTGAAGTAGAAAAGAAAAAGAAGAAGAAAACTAAAAAGAAGTACATACAAAGAAAGAACATAGATTCGATTTCATAACGATCAAAGAAATGAAAGAAATCTTACACAGGTGTCACTCTCAGCTCAAGCTTCATTCTTGTTCTTCGATGAAAGTCTGATCTCCTCTGAATTACATAAATTAAAACTAAAATTACATGAAAAAGAGAAACAAAAACCTAAACTAAAAAATGGAAAACTAGGCTAAATCCTATCTCTGCATGGTCGTCCTTTTTCAGTGCAATTACTGGCTTTTTATAGGCATAACCCACACGAGGAGGATCCCGGGGAAATCGGGGGAGCAAACGCTCCCCCTAACTCCCCAACCAAGCCGCGGAAACGCGGCTTTGGCCGCGTTTCCGCGGCCAGGGTGTGGCCAGGTGGCCACACCCTGTTGGTGGGTCTCCCTGGGTTCTCGTTCTGTCTTTATGTTTGATTGGATTTGCAGTTTAGCTCCGAGATTTTGAAGAAAGGACCGTTGATCTTTACTTCAACCGATCGATTCTGAGAGGATTCTTCTCAATCGGTTTTCAACCTCTTGATTTTGTCCTGATTTACTGAGCTCGAATTAATTCTGATTTAACTCAGAATTTTGGTGGGCTTTTGGGCTCATTTCTCTTCATCTCCTTAAGGAATGGGCCTGCAAATAAATTAAGCATTTAATTAGAACAATGCAAATTTTATTCTATAATAAGTATGGAAATATGATATTAAATATGCAATATTAGCGACCAATCACACCCCATACCTATCTTTTGCTCGTCCTCGAGCAAAAGAACTAAACTATACTAAGGATTATTAGGCCACTTTCGCAGGTCACGCGATTGCACTGAGCATGTGCAACAAGCCGTTAAACCTCTAGGTTTCCCCTAGAGAACGAGTTTTGTCTCGTGAGGGTTTTCAGCGGATTACACCCACAAAATCCATAAAGAAAGAGAAACAAAGAGTTAGTATTTTCGAAATGCATTTTGAAAGAGAAAAATAATTGAAATATAATTGTAAGATTTAAGCAATCTATAAGTTATAGGAAAACTGAATTTTTCATTCCTAAACTTAGTCTCTATTCAAAATTTTGTTATCAATCAAAGTAAGGAGTCAAATTGTACTTCTCATCTAGTCTATTACTTTACCCTAAGTCATATGCACCTTGTGATCGTGAAAATTTTGACGAAGGGTTCATTAACTTTAAGTCTTATGCCTTATTTATTTATATATATATATATTTTTTGGTAATATTATTCCTTAGTTCTATTAGGCTTTCTAATCTGCCCATGTAATGAGCCTTTAATCGATGACTCCAAACCAAACGGTCTTAGGCCACCGGGTGAGAAAACACCCCAAGGACTTAAGGACTCGAGCAAACAATGCCACAAAACTAAGGATTTTATTATATGAACCCCTTTTAGGCGTGAATTCTTATGCTTTATTAGGCACAAATACCCAGCTTAATCAGAGGATTTATATATATATATATATTTTTTCAAATTTATCTAATCATCTTTCGCATAAATACTAAGGCTTGCTTAGGCCAAAGCACCTAGCTAATCAATAATTAGATTTGTTTATCTTTTTTTTTATATAAGGCATAAGAATCTTTGTTTTTGAACCCTAAGTGTGTAAGTGTATGAACTGTGCATATTTCATCAAGGTAAAGATCAAGACTAAATTACTTTGACAAATTTTCTTCCTAACCCTAAAAATCAAACAAATAATCTTATTTTGACCAAGTATAAGAAATCCTAATTTGGATTTTCCTATTCCTTAAAATTAACTTAATATCTTACAAAAAATATGTTAAAATCTTGTTTCTATTTTCAAAAAGTTTTTAAAAGTAAAGAAAATGTTAATATTTTCTTTTTTTTGGTTTTAAAAAGAAAGAAAACACTAAGTTATGTTAGACCCTCCCCCACACCTATCTCATGCATTGTCCTCAATGTATGAATTAATGCATAGATGCATGAAAAAGACGAAAGGGAAGGAAAATGTTACCTTAAGGTGGTGGTTCCGGTGGTGGTCTGATTGGTCCACGAAATGCGGCCCAATCGACTTTTCGTTGGGTTCTGAGGAACCCGCCAGAAATTTCTCGAATATAACCCATTAAAATGATGAATCCATAAAAGATTTTTATTAAATATTTGACCCCATCTAATTTTCAAATTCCATAATTGATTCGGAGTCAAATTTGTCAACCACCTCGTCCCAAAATGGAGTATGAAATGATAGAATGGTTGACTTGGAATAAGGAAGTATAGGAACTAATACCGACTCAGGAAGGTGACTTAAGTCAAGTAAAGGTTTAGGAGTCGAGATTGGTTCAAGAAGTGTGTCCAAGTCAAGAAGTTGAAACTCAAGTCCATATTGATTTTCCAACAATGAAATGTGACTTAATATTGGTGATTCAAGTTCAGGAATGATAGGTGGGGGAATCAAAACTGACTCTAAAATATTACTCAAGTTTGGTAAAAAAACAGGAGTCAATATTGATTCAGAAAGTTGAACTGGATCACAGATTTGAGAATCTAGGTCACATATCTCATTGAGTTCAATATCAAAAAAATGAGAACTTGCCAATTTGTCAATAGGATTTTCAAAAGTGTAAAATTGGTCAAGTTTAATATGATCATCAAGAATGAGTGATTCAATTTCATTATGAATTGGCACAGGATTCAATGTTGACTCAGGAAAAAGATTGAAATCAGGTGAAGACACCGGAGTCATTATTGAATCAGGAAGTAAAATTGAATCACTAAGTTGAGATTCATGATCATATTCATTTTCAAGTTCGATTTCAAGAAAAGGATAACTTGCCAAACTGTCAATATTCTTTTCAAAATTGGAGTTTGGGCAAGTTCAAATGATTGTTCTAAAATGGAACCTTGATTTTCAAAACAACCTGACTCATCGGCTCTAACAGGATGGTTAGTGACATCAGAACTGGTCAAACGGTGGGAACGTAGAGATTAGATCATTATATCTATATCACGATTACGAGAGTTTTGAGCCTGAGTCATGACTTCAAGTATCTTTTCATAGTTGATAGGTTCATTGTTTTGATGAAAAGATGAAGTATTGTCTTGGAATTGGTGGTGAAATTGTGAGTCCATCAGAGTTTGGGATTTGTGTTTGGACTCACGCATACTCATTTTCAAAATTGATAGTTTTCTATTTTGGACTGGTGGAACTGAGTATGAATCTTGGGAATATTGTGGACAAGGTGGAGAAGGAGGACAAGTTGGTTGAAAATTGGACTCGGGGTAGGTGAATCCCCATTAACTCTGTGAGGAGTCGAAATTATTATGAAAGTTATAGTTATAAGACCGGGGATATGGGTTATATTGATTCGGATAAGACCAATCTGGCACACTAGGTTGGTTAAAGTTATGATATGCCGGGTTGGTAATATCCGAAAATGAAGTCGGTGTGCAATATGGATTACTATTAAAGTTGGAAAAATTGTTATTATAAGCCATATCACACAATAGAATAACAAACAAAAAGAAAGAAAAACAAACAAATAAGCAAACCAAAAAAAAAAAAATTCTAACCTAAGTTAGGGTAGACCTATGACCTAGACGACTCTTAACTGGTTAGACTGTCCACGGGAGGTCTAATGCAGACTTTGACCACAAGCTAATCGGCCAGGTCAGGGCAAGGTTGGTGGGAGGTTTTCCGTCAAAGACGTTCCTTAATTAAATAACCACCAACCTTCGGGCTTTCGGCCCTTAATCCCTTTCCTAGACAATGATTTGACAGGAGTCAAATTCTAACACATTTTCCCCTTAGGATAATCTCCTAATTGAGTCCGAGATGTTCCTAGGGCCAACGTCTACTCATTTTTAGTTAGGCTTGGGTTAGTGAGTGCTTGGAATCTGATTTTTGGGCCAAGGAAGGGTGATTAAATCCCCACCTTATCTTGTTAATGGGTGGTGCCCTTAAAATCAATTTGTGCAAGTGTACAAGATATGTAAATAAGATTCACTCAAAGCAATGTAAATCAACCAAGAGATGAGTCCTATTCTAGATGCAATGCGAACGTACCTTACTCCAACACTCTTCAACAGTAAAAATAAATGAATTGAAAAGACACGTGCCTAAAAATGCAAACGTCTAATCAATTTTTTATCTTTGTCAACAAGTATTTTACTGTTGGTTTATTAGCAGGCTTTTGGTGATGGCATATAAGAAAAAACAAATTGCAGAAAACTAGAATTTTGCAAAGTAAGCAGCCCTGCAAAAAAGACAGTTAGTAGTGAACTCTTCCTTGCCGCGGAAACGCGGCAAAAGCCGAGAAAACGCGGCAATTCAGAGGGTACTTGGTCTGTGTTTTCTGGAACAGAGGCCCAAGACCACTTATATGTTTCTGCAATCCTTTTTTCCTGCTTTGCTTGTCTTATAACCTGCAACAGAGAAGAAAATTCGTTTTAGATCTAAAAAAATTTCAATAAAAATCAGATTTCAATAAAAACATTACCCTCCCCGGCAACGGCGCCAAAATATGATTGAGGCAAAACCTGCACACAAAATATAAAATTTTAGATTTAGAATGAAGATGTGCAAGTGCTCAATTCTTACCGCTATAGCAAGTGGCTATGCGGGTCGTGATCCACAAGGAGGGTTTGCGATGGAAGCGTTCAAGGTTCTTTATTGAAATCTTTATGAAAACAAAATGAATGTTCTTCTTTGTTTTTAAGAAATAAAAAAAGAAAAAGAATTATGTTAAGGTTAGAAAGAAAACGGTAGAATGAGAAAGTGGAAAAGAATGGAGAATGACTATTTATAAAGAAATGGGAAAAGAGAGATTCGGGAGATGTAGTGTTGGTGATTTAATTTACAAAAATAAAAGAAAAGAAATAAAAATAATTACTTACCTTCTTTTCACCAAAAGCTTACCTTGAGTCTTTAGCGACGATGTTACCTTGAAGTGGAGGCAATCAGCGCATAACCCATAAGAGTTGAGTATTGGTCTCTTCCACATTACATCATCAAGACAACTCAAGCATGAAATGATACAGAGAGAGACCCAATTCCATCGTCATGAGCTATCGGTGGCACTCGCAAAGGCAAGGCTCTTTCGATGCTTTTAGACTCACTTGGAAGACAATTGTACCAAAAGAAAAGTGAAGTAGAAAAGAAGAAGAAGAAGAAAACTAAAAAGAAGTACATACAAAGAAAGAACATAGATTCGATTTCATAACGATCAAAGAAATGAAAGAAACCTTACACCGGTGTCACTCTCAGCTCAATCTTCATTCTTGTTCTTCGATGAAAGTCTGATCTCCTCTGAATTACATAAATTAAAACTAAAATTACATGAAAAAGAGAAACAAAAACCTAAACTAAAAAATGGAAAACTAGGCTAAATCCTATCTCTGCATGGTCGTCCCATTTTCAGTGCAATTACTGGCTTTTTATAGGCATAACCCACACGAGGAGGATCCCGTAGAGATCGGGGGAGCAAACGCTCCCCCTAACTCCCCAACCAAGCCGCGAAAACGCGGCTTTGGCCGCGTTTCCGCGGCCAGGGTGTGGCCAGGTGGCCACACCCTGTTGGTGGGTCTCCCCGGGTTCTCGTTCTGTCTTTATGTTTGATTGGATTTGCAGTTTAGCTCTGAGATTTTGAAGAAATGACCGTTGATCTTTGCTTCAACTGATCGATTCTGAGAGGATTCTTCTCAACCAGTTTTCAACCTCTTGATTTTGCCCTAATTTACTGAGCTCGAATTAATTCTGATTTAACTCAGAATTTTGGTGGGCTTTTGGGCTCATTTCTCTTCATCTCCTTAAAGAATGGGCCTGCAAATAAATTAAGCATTTAATTAGAACAATGCAAATTTTATTCTATAATAAGTATGGAAATATGATATTAAATATGCAACATTAGCGACCAATCAAAATACATGCACACTTCACTTATTAAACATCATAAACCATCACATGCTAAAACACCACATGTTCATCATGCCAATACATCACATGTCAATCATGCTAAAACACCCCATGCTCACAAATCACACGTTCATAAACCACATGCTCATTATGCTTTTAAATATAGAAGAATTTATATATGTACTTATTGTGGCCGGAATTGTCATTTAGTCAAATTTTGTTATGATCATATAAATAGTATGAATAATCATGTTTGGGTTCGAAACACTAACGAATTAGGACCCAAGAAACTATGGGTACCAAAATTCACTCCTAGTCTATTTGATGTAGGTATGGGCTCTCACATGACGTGAGAGTTGTTGGTGCCTTGAGGTGAATGCGTTCCGAGCTAAACGGTGACACTTTTGGATGCATCACTTTCAAGGGGAGTTTGGTGGGAGGACCAACATGATTTGGAATTATAGAGATGTGCCCTCTTAGTTTTGGTAACGATCTCTAACTCCTCATTTAGTTTACATGCTTTCATATTAGTAATATTTAGCATGTCATGTTTAAATGATTATTATGTTAAATGCCATGTTAATTAGACTTGTGACATACACGTATAGTGATTGAGATACACCCATGTTCATATGGATCCATATTTTGTGTTCTCATTTTATTTTAACTATTGTATATATTCTTGCTCTAAGACTTGTACATTTAGCCTAATGATCATATTGATTTATAGTTTATTTTATGATTCATGTTTTTATTACATGTTTAAATGTAACCTTCATTAAAACTTGTGTAAATACTTGTAAAACTAATGAGCCACAATTGATTCTTATATGTTTGTGCTTAAATGCTCATTTGTACCCATTACATGTACTAGTATAGCCTAGTTTTGATGATTAGTGCATTTCAACTTGTATTCCCTATTTTGTACATGTTTTTCATGTAAATATATTTAGTTTCATGTATATGTTAATTTTGTTTAAAACTTTAGATATACATGTATATCCTTGAGTCATTTGCTTTTCATGCAAATCTTTATTATGGACTCATTTGTGTTTAGGGATGTGTATGTATACCTTTAGATTTAGACAAAACATACATATGCCTTGAAGTTGGAATTATTTTGGTAAAAATTAAAGATTCATGTTTTTCATGTTTATAAAAGAATTTCATATTGAGCTTAATTGCCTATTCTCAAGATTTTGTGATTACATGATTCTTACATTCACATTATCTTATTTACTCATGATTTTTATTTTATGAGCATATATGTGCTTTATAGACTTTGAGTGTCAATTATTATGTGATTTTCATGTCTTTATGGTATGTATGATTTGGTTTCATATTTTGAAGGATTTCATACCAGTTTTTTTAAAACTATCTTTAAAACTAGTTTCGTATTCTTCAATTGGTAGAGTTTTCAAACATATCTATTTATTCTCAAATCATATTTTTTTTAAAACCCCTACCTTTTAAGGACGGTTGGATGGGCGACTATGCCTTGTATACTCTTCTTGAATATCTTTTAAACTTGTGCATAATAAGGGTGGTACGTATGAGTTATACACTTGATCCTTATTGTATTTCTATTAGTATCAAAATTGATATTTTATATGTTTGTATACTCATATGTTTTTTCTATATATGTATGCCTCATATTTCTATTTACATATCCATAAATACATATATATGATTTGATTGTTCTTGTTTCATTTGTCTTTACCTTTTCTTGAAAAGGCATAAAAATGTTTACTAAGCTTGATTTAGTTCATCATGTCAATTATTTTTAAGTAGAGCTTATGCAGTGTTTCTATCATGCCCCGCTTCCCAAAATACAGAATACATGTACGTGACGATGGCCAGTAGATACTTACGAAGAGGGAAATCTCTTTCGTGAATACCTTACGCTGCAGTAAATGAGCCAAATTCTCGCACACATATACAAAAGACAACCAGAAGTTTCATTTCACATAAAAGACATACATCTAAAATAGTCTTTGTCTGGATACAAGATTGAAAATATAACAAAGCAGAAATAAAAGAAGATACAATTTTGGCATCGGGATATCATAACAAGACAAAATGCCAAAATACATAAGATAAGAAACGTCGGACTCACGCCTGGTAATCTTTCTAGGTTCCTTCGAACAGTGGCTCGTCAGTCTCCTCAAGCTCTGATGCTGAAAAATTAAGGTCCCTCAGAAGCGGACCAACAAGTGCACACACGAGAAGGGGAAACAATAATATGGAAATGTGAAAGTAAAGAACAATATAAGTAGAGCACTGAAATGAATGAATAATAAATCTGACGGTAATATAAACTGACAGGTAAGATACCAGCGAGAGTAACAGAACACTAGATCATGTGAAATAAGGTCATGTATGTATACTATGACATGTATATAATGAGTATGAAGCACCCTGGACGAGTAATGTCATATATCATAATCATCAGGTCACAAGATCACACGTTAAGAATAATATGGCAAGTACAAGAACATCATGTAGTCAAGATTATCCATGTCACAAATGATAATTCTAAGTCTAGTATATTTTATTATCCTAACTAATGCAACCATCCTGTGCCCCATCCCACAGGACAACTGTATATCAAACAAGTGATGCGTTAGTGGATCCTGATAGCAGGGAGAAATAGTTCACTGTACTCAGGCATCATGTAACATGTAATAATAGGAGCGCGCATAAATAACAGGAGCACATGTGGTATCCAAACACACAAGGGGTCGCCCTTCCAAGCACACCTCCCTGGATTTCCCTTGCTACAGTCTCCCCAATAACCCCGGCTTGGTTAATTTTATTAATCAATGTAAATGCAAGATAATGTGTCTCGGCATGACAGGATTAGGGACCAGTATCAAGAGTATTCAGTGTCAAATAGTAGTTACATTACATATCAAAATTTCGGGAAAACACGGTGACAACATTGAGTGACAAATGCATAATAGTATAAGTGATGCCAGTGTATTAGGATGTAGACATAATCATAAAATATTAATCATGACATAGGGTGACGTCAACGTACTTGTACAATATTTACTAATTTATAGTTATACTTGAATGATTATTTATGTATCAAAGATCCTATGCATGCATGTCTTACAATACATGAGATTAGAGAAGGATATGAAAATTGAGATTGGAAAGGAATTTGTAAACTAACAAAGGGACATAAAGGAGAGAGAGGGTATGTGTACTTGCCTGATGTCGTTGGAATCTGAATTCCTGTAACTGCAACCGGCTCTAGGTAAAATTCACGGCCTAAATATTACGTGAATTAATTAGTAACTTGACATGTTATTTATTCAGTGATAAGTTAAGTGATAATGTATTTTTTACTATTTATTATAATTTTGATTGGTTAATATTTTCAAATAATTCAATTTCTGAAGTTATAACAACTATTTAAAAACATAATTTCATATTAAAATACATGCATAAGCTAATAAATTGATGTATGATATTTACATATTACTGAACTATAAATTTCATATTTTTTTGTGCTATTTAGTAATTTATTGGTCATTTTTAAATAAATTATCATTGAATAGTAATTACAAAAATATTTAATTTCATGTTATTCTAAGTAATATTACATCAAAATAATTTTATAGAGTTTCAAATTTAGTTTGTGATTTTCTGTGAATTTTCTGAAATTTTCTGTGAATTTTCTAGAATTTTCTGAATTAAAATAAACCTAAAAATCAATAAAAACTATATAAAAGCTAAACGGGTCTGTTGTTGCAGTAACGGGTCTGTTGCTACAGTAATGGGTTTGGGTCTGGTTTGCTACAGTAAATGCTACAATAATTTTTCTACTTATTTTTATTTTATTTGTTTCTTTTTTTTTTCTTTTTCCTTTCTTTCTTTTTCTCTTTTTCCTTTTTTTTAAATAGGTCGGGTTCGGGTCTGTAAAATAGACCCGAACTCGGATCTATATACAGACCCGGACTGGGTCTGTGCCTAGCACAGACTCAGTCGGGTCTGGCTGAGCCCGACCAGACCAGGTTGGGCCTGGTCTGGCCTGACCAGACTCGGGTCTAGCCGGGTCTGGTTCGAGC
This sequence comes from Agave tequilana, assembly GCA_038442645.1. Lineage (NCBI taxonomy): Eukaryota > Viridiplantae > Streptophyta > Magnoliopsida > Asparagales > Asparagaceae > Agave > Agave tequilana. Next base: position 7,008 of record JAVJIF010011561.1, on the reverse strand, counting down.
TGTGCACTGTGCACAACACAGTTTTTCTTTTTTTTGGCTATAAAACAATTTCATAAAATATAATAAAAATCACTATAATTAGGATGCATATCCTAGGTATTCTACAAAAATTTATTGTGATTTTATCATGTGTTTTATAAGATGAAATTAAAGCTAACATGTAATACATATTACGTGTTCGGTGAAATGCCACAACGAACTAAATTCTACGAAAATGCAAAATAAAATACCTGAAATGCTTCCCTTCAGTCTTAATCTTCTTCTTCTCGTCTAGCACTTCAGAATCTCGCTAAATTTGAAAGAGGAAGATATAGTGTAGTGAATGAAAGAAAGAGAAGTTTAGGTTTTGCAAGTGACTTGAGATGGTGAGATATCCCTTTTATAGGCACCACACACCCCTAAGCTTCCCTGAGAGTTAGGATACGTGAGAGGAGTAGTGGGTTCAGCTTGGGTGAGTGAGAATGAGAGGGAGAAAGTGTAGGAGAAGTTAGAGAGAGTGGGGAAGTTGGAGAAGATGGGGGAGTTAAAGGAAGGTTTAAATAAGTGAGCTTGAGCTTTTAGAGCACACGCCAATGTGGCATAGTGGTGTGAGCCTTAGGATGAGGGGCCAGTGGCCATGGGTTTGAATCTGGAAACCAATCAAGGTGCTTTTGTTTTATTTAATTTAGAAAAAATAAAGGGTAAATAAAAAGGAAAAAAAATATATACGGTTACCGTTCCTCACTAAAACCTATGAAGTCATAATGGTTGGTGTACTCATTTCCTTTATGGTGGGTTACAGGTTCGAACACAGTACACGGATTTTCTATTCTAAATTCTTTTTTTTAATTTTATTTTATTTTTATTTAAATTTCATTCTTTCTTTTTGAAACAAATATTTAAGCATTATTTTATTAGATTAAACTCTATTAATTCAGGAAAATCCTCAAAAATTCTCAAAAAATAAAAGATGTCATCTTGAACATTATTCTGAACATTGTTGTGAAGTCGGATCTCAAAAATTCATCTCCTATTATTAATTAAAAAATCCCGGAGTCAGTCCGTGGCACCGATCGGCTCCGAATTGCGATTCTTCTCCAATAAATCCCAAAAAATTCCAAAAATCTCGAAAATTTCAAAATGATGAAAAATAATATCTTGAGTTGAGATAGCCTCAATCTAGCTACCAAGATGATTAAATCAGCATCAGATACCAGTATTGACATACGTATATTGGGAACCGAGGATTACAGTTTCCTTTTGTATTTCATAAAGGGGGAGAAAATTCTAAATCGGTTTTATGTAAAATTGTTATTACTTGTATTTTCAATTTGTATCAATCTTCACTTTCAAATTGGTATCTTACTCCCACTCTTTATGATGAAAAATACTTTGTTTTAATATATGCTAACATTTTTCAATATTGGTATCAATTATCTTAAATTGGTATCATTCTCAATTTGGTATCTTTATTGCAAAATGAGCTGTGTTTACCTAAAAATTTGATTTTTAATTTCAATTGGTATCAAAATACAATATATTTCAATTGGTATCAAGAATGTAAAATGTTTCATTTTTAGTTGGTATCGAGAATTTACAAGATATTTTCAATTGGTACCAAAAACATAACATGTTTCACCTTAATTAATATCAAAATTTATTTTGTGGACTTTAAGAAAAATTTATAAATTTGTTTCAAAGTGGTTTCATAATGTTTTGATATATTTAGCTTATATGCAAGGGAAGCTTAACATCTTCTCTTTATATAAATTCATATTGAGTGTGCTTTTCATATTGAAGTGCTTGACATCTCTTTGATATGTAGTACACGTGTGTAGGGGAAGCTTAACATCTCCTCTTATACATTGTATATTATGCTTTATGTGTTTATGGTCTAGTCATCTTTTCATATAATGCATGTATGGAGGGGGAGTTAACTTAACGTCTCTCCTCTTCATAAATGTATATCACATATACATCTTTGTTGCTCGTTTTTACTTAACCCCTTTGTTGATGAATTGATAAAAAGGGGGAGAGAATTTTGAGATTTTATATGCATGCTTTAATCCATGTTTATACATATATGAGTTTTTATATGCATGCTTTAATCCATGTTTATGCATATACATTTGTATTTACCTTACGCACTTCATTGAATATCATTACTGTTTATGCTATGCATGAGTTAAGGGGGAGCTTATATGAAGCTCAACTTTAATCCATGCATATATAACTCCATGAGTTTTGTGTTTATATGCACGAGCACTCTCCCTTTTTCTTACACGCTCATTAGGTCATTTCTGATGACCCTGGATTTGCACGTCCAGATACTGAATGTTTCATATTATTGATCAGGTGTTCGTTGAGACCGGACATATTGCGAGAAGCTGGAGTTTTCCTTTACCCATTCCAGTATTCTTATCTTCCTTTTTATTCCAGTCATTTTTGTAGTTTCATTGATTTCATATATATTGGACTCATAGCTTGTTTTATTCTTTCATTCATATGATATCTAGTGTGGACTTATTCAGGTTACCTTAAATTTAGCGTGTATACGTGGGATTATTCCTCGCGTATATGTCGCAGACTCTCGTCGTGACTCCGTTTTCACGTATTTTGGGAAGAGGGGCATGACACCTCTATTTCTGCTTTATATGGATCTCCAGCTTCTTCCATATACACCAGAGGTATCCCATGAGCACTAAAAAATATCATAACCTAAAACCAGTTACCCAATGTGAGATTATGAAAAATGAAAATGACAATCCATACAATAGGAAGGGAGACATAAGATGCTTTAAGCTTGAAAAGGAATTAAGAAAGCATATCAAATACTAGACAGAGAAAGAAACAGAAGACGACAGTAATAAGGACTAGCAGATTTTAGACAGAAATTTAATTGTGAAGACTCTCAAACCTGGTAGTACTAGAAATTTTATTGTGAAGACTCTCAAACCTGGAATTAGTACTACCGATCCCATCTTAGAGTCCTCACCATCAGGTTTCCACATCTAGGTCACCACATTCATTTTAACCAGTTCTATAAAATCTCCACTTCTTTAATCCCCACTCATCTTATACTACATATTAAGTTATATTCAAAACCATCTCCTCCTGCAATCATGTCTTACCAATGTTTCCCACGAGTGAAACATCCCTGATAATTCTATGTTGCATAACCATCAATGTAGCAACTCATAAGCATTTTCTAATATAATCCTTTCCACTCTCATCAAAAATTACATAAGATGTCCAGTAGAATAACATGTTTGCTAGTTAAGTTGTGCCCTGTGTTTTCTTCATTGGCCAGCATTCTGGTAAATGCAAAAAAAGACCCATCTTCTCTTTTGTACCGTCCAGACATTAATTCACATACAAGGCACACACTCAGAACAATGTATAAAAGCAAGGGCACAAAAAAAAAAAAAATCTAGAAGCTAATTGGAGAATTTGGAAATATTCAATGACTGTATTTTCTTATAAAAAAGATACACATCTACTTTTGACTTGTGGGTTTATAAAACTCTTTAACCAGCAGTATCTTTTATAAACTTCACATGTATTTGGCAGCATGTAGATTATTCTCAAGATTCATACTTAAAAGTTTTCTGTTAGCTTTCCAGAAACCCTGTTCAAAAGGATAAACTTCTAATACATCTCCAGTTGGAATCTAATGGATGCTTGTGAGTTGTGGCACTAATACAGGCCTTTGAGTAACTCCCTCCATGCGGCAGTAATGTTCTCTTCACTTACCTAATAGAAGCCAAATTTTCTGTATCATATCCAATTAACAATTGCTGGTTAATATTCTTCACACTTTTAAGCATTGAAGGAAAACCAAGCAGCGCTGAATCACTTCAAAGAGGTCAAGTGTCCAAAATACATTAACAACCCTTAGCAAGGGCCTCATCCATCAAGGATACCTTATATCATGAATCTATAGTCCTCCAACAGAATAAGAATTTTCAAGCCTCAAAAGAAAACATGTTACAAATTACAATCTCTCCAAGGAAAGCTACGGCGGAGCAAGCTTATGGCTTCTAATATGTTAAAATCAATCTTACTGGCACAATATGCGAAACAAGTATTCTTAGTGAGACAAATTAAATAAGTAAGCTACCTCTTCAGGGATTCCAAATTAATGCCACTCCTGCTCGATTAAACTTGCCATGGCCTTGATGTATCCTTCAGGCTGGTACCATGAAGGTATAACTGTGTGCTGCATGTTAACTAAATACTCGTCCTCCCTGCAGAAATAAATCAATGTCATAAAAATTTTATTGCCTTACAAAAGCATCACAAACAGCAGTACCAAAGTTTGAACTGCACCACCTGAATATACCCTCCAACAAGCGGAAGGCTGGGACCACTAGTTGATATTGAGAACAGTGGATAAAGAGGAAGCACAACGAGCTTCGTGATTCCATCCTGTTCAATCTGCAAGGAAGGTAGGGGACAAATTAGAAAGAAAGCATAATTAGAATTATATTTGCTGTCGGATAGTTTAATTAGTGGATCATAGATTCATAAATAGCTCTCTCATTCATTCTCTATATATTTTTCAGGGAAGTATAGTGATATACAAAAGATGAATGCAGCAACACTGAAAGGAAGAGAAATTACACTCTAGTTTGATTTAATATCAGGAATTTTTAATACCTCATGAAATTGCTTAGAGTCTAAAACAGGACCTACTTCAGTTCACATTCTACAGACATAAAGACAGACCAGCTATTTCTGATACTGCTTTCAGTTTGATATCCCACAGCAAGAACTAATAAACCTTTAGCAGATTTTACCAGCAATCAAATCATCATTAATATTGACTTTCATTTAAACTTCTTCCTAATTTCGCCCTTCTTTAATCTCTCATCACCCCCTTTGACTCTGGTTTTCCTTCATATTCTTTTGTTTTCAAGTAGGAAAGAAAATTATAAATCTCTTTTCTTGCCTTTTTGGATCTTTTTGCTTTTGTTATCTCAGTATGTTTTCTCCTCCTTTGTCTAATCCTTTTCATTTTCCTTCTTCTGTTTTCAGTTTTCTCTTTCTTCTTCCTTTCATTTTCTGTCCTTCAGTTTCTCTTGCTCACTTTCAAAGCCACCAAGAGATGTTGGCTGAAATTGTGTTATTTCTTAAAAACATGCAAATCAATTATGTTGACAAAACAAATTAAGTTAAACTAAACTAAACTTCCTAGGATGTTGCTGCAAAATTTAAAACAAAATATATGTAAATTAAATCTAACCTGGGGAAGGTAGTCGCGTAGTCGTTACCCTAAAGGATCAAAAGCCCGTCTCCTTATCCAGATGTTGATTTGGCTTTATTCAGTAACAGTAAAAGAATCCCTCGAAATCACCAGCACTCGGCTTACGACAACCTCTTACTTAGACAGAGAATTGTTGCCCAGAAAATTAAAATAGAACTTGAAGAAATATGACAGTGGGAGAAAGAAGAATATAGCTGTGGACCTCAGTTTTTCTGTGTATATGAGAATGAACAGGGAGAGGCTCGTTTTATAGGTACAAAGCATTACTCGTTACTACAGCCCCGCACAAATCAAGCACACGTTCAGATTTGTGGTAATTAATTTGCAAAACCTCAGCACGTCCGCAGATCCGCTTTTATCGGGTCAAAACAGTGATTGGGAAGTACCCAAGAGAGTGAGACGAAGCTCGGGAACATTTCGAGTCCAATTACTCGGGGTTCACTCTGAGATCAATTGCTCGGGGTCGTTCCGAGATCACCTCGGGTCCAAATACTCAGGATGATTTCGAGTGCTTGGCGTCTACGCGAGTCCAAGTGCTCGAGAATCACACCGCGTCTCTTGGTGCTCAGGAATATTCTTAGTCGGGTTACTCGGCCCAGAAGTTTGGAGTTAGCTCCGAAAAATCAAAAAGAATTTTCAAAATGTAGCATGTCCAAGAACCCCTTGAACGGAGTTGCATTCGTGTCCGCAGATCGCGTGCGCGTGCCACCCAGATCTGAACCCAACCCGGCCCGGCTCTTCGACTAATGTGCGCGCGTGTGAAAAGGTGACTCATGGCCTAACATTCATAACAATAGATAATGAATGAGTTGGTATATAAACCACTCAACTTTTCTTGGTATATCTAATGTGGGACTAAATATCAAAGGTAAATGAGGGAAACTCAAGTTTTAACTCCAAAACCAAATACACATCCAACAATCTCCCTCCAAAACTTGAGTTTCAGGAAAGACAAAAGAAAGCAATATGATATATACAAATCACAAATCATATACAAGAGAAAATTTGAGCAACATCAAACTGTAGATTCGGGGTCGATAGCTTGCGGCCATGAATCTATCATTTAGTCAATTTCATCGCTACTTGAGAGATATAATGGACTACGTCTTGAATTAAGCCTCTTTAAACAGATATTGATGAAAGACACACACAGTAAGTCTCTATCTATTGAGTGAGCGGGTTACGCATTAAAGATCATACTCACAATAACTGATTAATGAGAAGTTTTTAGGGGTCAGTCCTGCCCCTAATCGTAGCTATTACGGTTCCTCTCACATAGATAAGTCCTCCAAGGGTACTACAGCTGGAGCTCATACCCTTCACACTTCATGCGTCTGACTTACTAAGAGTTAACTCAGCCTTATCTATCGGTATTATACAAGCATTGTCACAATAGAGAAGGGAAAGTAGCTACAGTGATACATATAGGATATAAATATGTCTAGGTCGATGCTCCACACAAGTATTACCAGTCCAGCTTATTGCTATCACATTGAACCTCTTTTATGAAACCAGGTCCTAATCAAGTAGGTTGAGTTCCGCTATTAGTGAACTCTACAATGGGCTAAACCCCATCTCTCTCGATGATTCTAAGACCACACTTCTAGAAAGACCCTTAGTCAATGGGTCAGTAGATTCTTCTCAGACTTTACAAAGTCCAGAATCACAACTTTGCCCAATAGGCGTTGTACAGACTTGAGTATGATCTGAATATGTCTGTTCATCTTCTTATTAGCATTCTCTTATTTTAGAATCTCAATGGT
>JAVJIF010011560.1:0-98500 GCA_038442645.1 Agave tequilana | reverse complement strand
GGTTACATCGTTACATGGATTCTCAGCATATCACTGTTACACATGCATGTAGGGTGTCTCTATTCTTGTCATATGGATCCCCGTTCATGCTATATGTATTATTGTTCCAGGTTACTGTATTCATGTTATATGATTGATTCCCGTTATCGATATTGTTGGATACCCGTTCATGCTACATGTATTACTGTTCCATGTTACTGTATTCATGTTATATGATTGTATCCTGTTACTGATATGGATTCCCGATACTGGACATGAGAACTGTTGATATGCGATATGTGGAATTCCACATCTATTGTTCTTGTTACATTGTTCTCGTTATATTGTTCCCGTTTCTCGTTATATTGGTCTATGCTATCGACAGAACTCTGGTCCAGTCATCATGTTACCCGTATCATGTACTGTTATTTGTTCTTGTTACATTAGATACTTGACATATCAGATCATAATGATAACTGGGGTATGGGGGAGACTTGACGGTTGATTAGATCTTATCGGGTGATGTACTGGATCCATATTGTTTTCCCACTGATGGGGACGGTAGGAGGGCTGCCTACCAATTGCTCCATGAGCTCTTGTTACTTGATTCATGCTCCCTCTTAGCGGAGGGCCCTGGTCCTGGCAGCCAGGGGCTTGTTTAAGGCCGTGATCCGGGTATGCACGGGATACATCCACCCGATAAGAACTCCTCGACCTTGGGTTTCCAATTAACATAATAAAACCGTGTACACAATAGTGACGTCGGGAACACTTGTTATTTGGTCACTCTCTCGTTTGGATAATGGTACCCGTAGGCCATGTCCTGATGGGTTCGACTGGAGTGCGGGCTCCAGTATGAACTGCCAGTGGTATGGGACACTAGAAGAGAGTGATTGTAATATCAGGTGGTACTGATTGCTACTATTGTATAAGTCACATGACATGCCTGGTACCTGTATGCTATCTTGTTATTGTTCATGCTATTTTATTCGATATCATGTTACCTGTATACTTGTTACTGTACCTGGCATATGGTATACTGTCTGTGATGGCATATGACGCATGTTTGCATTGCAGGGCATACTACACATGTTCTGCATTGCATATATTATGCTTTCTGTATAGCAGACATCATTACTGTATATACACCACACCGTATAGTGATTATATTGCATATGCCCACCTGCATGTTCATTTACATCACTGCATGATCACTTATATCAGTTACCATTAGACAACATTAGTTGATAAACTGGACACGCCTATAGACATGACTCGATGATAACCAGCTAGGTAGTGATGGTAGACGACATGTTTATCTCTTTGCACTGCTTTCCTGTTTATCTATTTCTACTGTTTATATATCCTTATTATATGGTATCACTAGTCCAACCTCATGTACTATATATTATTATCGTGCTTGTATTACTATTGTATATATTACTGCCTCCTTCATTTTACCACTCACTAGGTCGCTTTCTGACGACCCTGGGTTTGCGTGCCCAGATTTGAAGAACCGCGTACCGTAGTACCCCGAGAGTGCTTGGCGTCACATAGGAGAGTCCTCATCGGGACTATTCATAGGTACCTTGGGCATTTATTTCTGTTATCTTATTTGTTCCCATTTTTCATATCTGTTATGATCGCTGACCTCTTTCTGCAGGTATTCTTGTACTGCTTTTATGCTGGACCTCATGTCTCTATGGAGGGTATGTACTGTATTGAGGCTTAGCGTACGTACGTGGGGTTTTCCGCCTTGCGTATGTACGTCGCCATAACGTCCCCGTACCTGCGGGATCGGGGCGTTACAGCCTTGCTACCTTCTTCCACACCAAGGTAGACTAGAGGGGTGTTGCGATCGTCTAACTTCTTGTGATAGGGACCTGCAGCTTTCATGTGTGCAATACAACCAAACAACTTCAAGTGATTAACGTTTGGTTTCTTACCGTGCCAAGCTTCAAAGGGTGTCATCTCGTGGAGAGACTTCGTGGGCAATCTATTGAGCAAATAAACAGCATGTCTGACTGCTTCACCCCATAATATTACAGGCACCTGCTTACTCTTCATCAAGCTTCTCGTCGTGTCCATCACGGTCCTGTTCCGACGCTCTACCATCCCATTCTGTTGTGGCGTGTACGGGGCAGTAAAGTGTCGTTGAATTCCTTCAGCTTCACAATAATTAGTGAAGTCTCCGGACAAGAACTCTCCTCCGCGATCAGTTCTAAGTGTCTTCACCTTGCTATCACACTCATTCTCCACAAGTGATTTGAACTTCTTAAAAGAATTGAAAGCTTCACTTTTATCTTTTAACATGAACACCCACATCATCCTACTGAATCATCCACGAGTAGGAGAAAGTATCTGTTACCTGCTGCAGTTGCGGGCGTAATAGGCCCACACAAGTCAGCATGGATGAGTTACAGACGTCTCTCAGCCCTGTAGTTCGTCTGCTGAGGGAAAGGGAGTCGGGCTTGCTTGGCGACGAGGCAGCCTTCACACAATTGGTTTGGGTGTTCGATTTTAGGAAGTCCAATGGCCATCTTCTTATCTGCCATCAGTTTAAGCGCAAAGAAGTTGATGTGTCCTAGCCTTGCATGCCACAGTCAGGCTGGATCTTCAAGCTTGGACAACAGGCAAATAGGCTTGCAAGATTGAAGCACTATCTTGTATAGGCGGTTTGCAGATCTCCTGACCTTCATCAGCAACACACCCCTTTTGTCGAACACCTTCAAATGGTCGTCGAACAGCTCCACCTTGCTCCCATCCTCTGTCAATTGGCCAAGGCTTAGAATGTTACTTCTTAGTTTAGGGATGAAGTATACCTCGGGAAGTAGTCGTTGCCCCGTTCTTGCATTGGAATAGGATCGAGCCTTTCCCCTCGATCTGCACTGTCGAGCCGTCACCAAACTTGACACGCCCTGTGACGCTCCGATCAAGTTCCTTGAATTTGTTTTGATGGCCCGTCATGTGATTACTCGCGCCATTGTCGAGATACCACATGTCTGAGTCGACTTGTGCTTCATCTGCAGCACGTAGATTGGGTACGATCTTTTCTTCGTTAAGCATGATCACCCCTGGAGACTCCTCCTGAGTCTCACCCAGAAGCAACGCGGCCTCTTCATCTTGTGCTCGAGCCAAGTTGGCTTCCTCGTCTCTGCGTCGGCTGTAACACTCCGACGCGAAGTGCCCAACTTTGTTGCAGTAATGACATCTGAACTTTGACTTGTTATGGTTGGTTGAATCACGACCTCCATCACCTTCTTGAGGGGCTGCTCTCTGGCCATCTCGACCTCCTCTTCCGTGCCCACGACCTCGACCGAGAGGGTTGCCACGCCCTCGATTGGTCGAGTTGTTTTGCTTGGTGTTCGATGAAGGTTCAGGCTGTCTATTCTTCTTCTTCTTTGCTTGCCACTCAGCGTGAGTCAGGAGAAGTTGGCTTCCGCTGCTTTCATCTCTCCCACGTATGCGCTCCTCGTAAGCTTTGAGGCGGCCAATGATCTCCTCCACTGGCATTGTTTCAACATCCGCGAATTGTTCAATCGCGGCTACTACCTGCAAAAATTTGTTAGGCACAGATACAAGTACCTTCTTGACGATCACGTCGTCGTCCATCTTCTCTCCAAGCCCTCGAATCTTGCTTGCCAGGGTTGTGAGTTTCCCTGCAAACTCATCGACGGACTCAGAATCCCTCATTCGTAGGGTCTCGAACTCGCTCTTCAGGGTCTGAATTCGCGCCTTCTTAACGCGATCAACCCCTTGGTACATTGTCTTCAAGCTTTCCCACGCCTCTTTGGATGTCTTGTACTTCGCCAACTGTAACAAGATCTCCTCTGGAACTGCTTGGAAGATGCATGCCAATGCCAGTTTATCCTTCTTCTTGTCCACGCCACGCCTGCCGCAGGTTCGACTGCCTCCCAAACTCCCTGAGCCTCCATGAAAACTTCCATTTTAATGGCCCAGGTGGAGTAGTTTGTCGGGGTTAGCATTGGGTAATGAAGAGTGATTCCGCCCTCCTTTGTTGCTGGTGCTGTCGAGGATGAGGACCCTGAAACCATCGCCATGGTGTTGAGACGAAGGTTTTGGGCATTAACCTGCAGCTCTGATACCAGATGTTGGTTTCGAGCAGCTCCGAGACCTGCAAAGGATCGTAGCAACAAACTGGGAACGAGAGGTAAACTAATTTTTTTGAGGGGAAAAAAAACTTCAGGTTTTTTTTTCTTATTTCCAATTCACTGTGAAACAAATACAGCTACTTGGCCTTTAAATAGCCTTCACAACCTCAACAAACTTAGCTAAAATGATGCCATCAAATCACAACCTTAACTAAAATGATGCCATCAAATCACAACCTCAACAAACTTAACTAAAATGATGCCATCAAATCACAACCTCAACAAACTTAACTAAAATGATGCCATCAAATTAGACCTGTCAACGGGTCGGGTTCGGGTCGGGTCCGGGTGGTACCAAAGCCGGACCCGATTACTATATGATGTACCATACCCGACCCGTTTACCCGCGGGTATAGAACCTAGGTTCCCATACCCGGACCCGTGGGTTCGCGGGTCTGGACCGTTTACCCGGACCCGTGGGTTATGGTGTTTCCTATCTGTAAGTTATGAGAAGTCATGGCTATCACACAAAAATGTTTGACAAGTGGCATTTGGAGAAGACAATGCATACCCTAGTTATTCTTCCCCATTACTAATCCAGTTGGCAAACATTAATTAGCTGACATGAGCTATATATGGTGTTTCCTATTTATATAGTATTCCCATTTACTAATCGGGTAAACGGGCAAACGGGTATGGTCCATGTTAAATCATACCCGACCCATTTACTAATCGGGTAAACGGGCAAACGGGTATTCGAGTTCGGGTCCAGAACTGAGTTTCCCATACCCGTCTAAACGGGTCGGGTCCGGGTCGGGTCCGGGTCCAGACCCGACCCGTTGACAGGCCTACATCAAATCACAACTATGCTAACAAACTCTAACAAACTTGACTGGGCGTAGCTGGATCGTGCCTTGATTATTGGCTCACAGTCTACGACTGAACATGTTATGTTAAGCCTGGCAAGCAGCAAGTATTGCATGATTCATTTGGTTGGGCTGTTATATGAAGTCCTCGCCTGTGATGAAATTTGGACTGTTATATGATCTATTTTGTTGTAATCGTCTTTTTTTCCCCGTATACAAATACCCTGTGTATTCACAGTTTCTCAAATAAGCTAGAAGTATGCTTGTACTGTAATGCGCTTCTCATTGACCATTTGGTAGCCATGTATGTAGGGGTATATAATCTGTGATTTGACAACATAAGCAATATAATGTTATTTTCTAATGTTACAGGGTATGACTGATCATCTAATCTTTCAAAATTTAATGCCGGTTTGCGCACATTTTTTGCCCTTTTTCTCAAAAAAGAGAGAGAAGAAAAAAAGATGAGCGGCGAATCCATTTTGTAATGAATCTACTGCTGAGTCTATGCAGCCTGCTTGGATCCTCATACACATCAAATATAACATGGTATTAAATAAATGAAGAAAAATAAAAGAAAATGAGCAAATTATAAGAATACTAAGAATTCGTTTCTAAAGAACTGTAATGAACTTTTTGTGAATTGAAATTAGAAAACATTTCATATGAGTCCATATAGCTGCATACATACAATCAACATTCAGTACTTGTACCAACAACATAGCAGACTTAACAAGCTAATCATATAAGAAAAGAGCTGATACAACCAGCCATCAATTTTTTCTCTCCCCCTTTTATTTCACACAATAACAGTAGTCAGTTCTTTCATCTCTGTTTGAAGCACAACTCTCTGCGATCTACATAAACATGGTTGCAATGCTCGTAGGAGTCATCGTCCGGGTAATTGCACGAGCAGTTAAGCGTGCACGCGATATAGTCCTTACCATACTGAACCTCGCATTCATAAGGCCAGGTTTTGAGCAAAGCTGCAGGAGCACCAGCTGGAGGCAATGATCCGAAGCCATTGGAGAAGAATCGTGCACTCGTGCAGGATACAAGCAGAAGCAACGATATAGCCATGGCCATAGCCTTTGGTGTAGCCATTGCCATTCTTGATTGGATTGAAGCCATCACTCTAGGAATTTACATATCGATGGGTCAAGTTGATTCGTGTCGAATTGGCGTCTTTTGCATCAGTATCGCGTGATAGAAAAATGCTTTGTTTGGTTTAGTGCATGAGAGAAGTAGTATTGTACGAGATATCAGTGGTGCATTTTTGTGCAGTCGGCCGAACTTTTTTAATATTGGACCAAACAAGTCTGTCATGTTCAAGCTCAGATCAAGCAGAAACATGATAAACGATCAGGTTAGATTATTGGAAGTTTTAGCTTCAAGACTAAATTACAATATTTGTTAAAGAAGAAGAAACAAAAAGAACAGAAAAATCTTCGGAAACGATTAACAGTACAGTCAACAGGATACAATGAGGCAAAGTTAGTACCATATGTAACTTAAAATTGGGGAAAAGATATAAAAATTTTCAACCTGCATGCTTGCACTCTCATAATTGCCCACATTCATATTTTTTCTTTCCCCTTTTTAAAAATTGGTTTATTGTGCTCTGCAATGGAGTTTGGATGCCTTTGCAAGAGTGAGCATATACATGCATATATGCCACTGTACAAACTGTAACTTAAAGAAATAATATAATAATTACCACAAAATATACCTTAATAATATGATAAGCTAAGGATTTTTATATTAAAGCAATGGCTTATTGTCCATACTATTACCAATAATACAACAAACATTAGCAAGTTGACAGCCACCATTTACTTATCTTTTTATTTTACATACAATGACAATGAGTATCCCATTGCTCTATGTTCTTGATTTCCGATTTCTTTCCATCTTATCATCAACTGCAAGCCTTCTTACAGCTATCGAACTTTAACTCACAGTAGTCATTGCAATCCCCTCCATCAGGAGGAATACAGATGGGAGCGCCTCCATTCCTGCAATTCATATGATCCTCTACGCACTTTTTTATGCATTCAGAAGAAGAAGACGGTGCCTGTCCATGGCCATGTCCATGCCCATGCCCCGGTGATGATTTCAGAGCAAGGGGATTGGGCCGTGGTTCCAAGTTTGCAGCCATTCGTGCATTGGCGCTGGCCACGAGCAACAGGAGGAGCATCGCCTGGACCTTGTATCCGCCATTGCTATTTCGCTGTTTCTGAGTCTGAAATCCCTGCCCTTTGGGAGTTTTTGTAGTGCGGGATCGAAGCAGATGCGTTTCAACTACGTGTATCTGTGACTGACTCGTTGCATGATCCTCTCCTATGTCACATAAATGTTGTGACACTTGAAACAAACTAGATACCCATCACTAACAACCTAATTGAGCAATTTGTGTTTGATCCTTGGTATGAGAATTTTCATTGATGAACCACCCTTAAGATTCTATGACCAATGTGTCAGGGTTGGGGAAATGTTTCGTTAAAAGCTTACTAATGAAACGCGGAGATCTTTCTTGTTCACCGTTTTAAAAAAAATGTGTTGGGGTTGTGTCTCTATTCTATCCAATTTATGCATCCATGTTAACTTTGTGCTAAGACGGCTTTGTACTGGTTGCAGTGAGATTAGATTGCCAGTCTGTCTTAGACTCTAGGTTATTGGGCATATTATTTAGTGGTGTGGACTACCATTAGATAAGGATTAATATGTCAGAGTTTGTTAACACTATATAAGGACCTTTTTAGATATAAGATGTGGTTTGGCTTGGCTTTTGTAATCCTCTAATTGTGTGAGAATAAGAGAGGGGTGTCACACACACACACACACACACACACACACACACAGAGATATGAGTGTTCTCTTATAAACTTTGTAATATCTCCTATAGAGAATCTCTTACATCGGTATCTCTGGAGTCCTGAGTTTGTCGACCGAACTACGTAAATTTGTGGTGTCTTCTTGTGTATGATTTTCTAGTTGTGTGCTCGGTGTAATCTTTCGGTTTGCCAAGATTGGAATGTGAGAGGCTCTATTCCTCAACACAATGTATACTCAAGTCATGTCACCTCCGTAAACTTACGTGAGAATTTTTTTTTTTTCCATATTCTTTATGTTTGCGTTTCTTTTATCATGTTTCCTAGAAAATCAGCCACATTGTTTCCCTGGCGATAAAAAAAGAATGCCTGATATAATTGAAACTGTTATAGTTAGTAGAAGAAACTGAGAATTATGTGTTATTGACGAGGGCAATGCCCGAATATATAGGTATTGCAATTACATGATAAGAAAACATTTACTCATAATATAATTAATACTATATAATCATAATCCTAATACTACTTTTTAACACCCTCTCGCAAACTCTGATGTAGTGAAAATTGTCAGTTTGAATAAAAAAGTAAAATCTAAATATCTAAAAAATATCTACTAAAAAATCTGAAAGTTAGTGTTGATCTCAATCGGCATTTTTTGAAAACTGATCACTAAAAAACTTGTATCTGGCACCCTCTCGCAAATGCACAATTAATGGATAAAACATCAAGAATTTGGTTTTGTATGGACAATGAGAAGGAGGTGTTGGACGGTTTAGAGTATCTTCTGAAGAAGAGAAGGAGATATTGATTCTTATCAATAATGGAGCACTTCTAAAACTTGACTCTTAGTCTCTTTCGCATGACAAGGCCGATTTGCTTATCATAAGTCTCTTTACAATAATGAGGATAGATTCAAAAAACTCATGGTGTCTCTTTCCTTTGAAGCAAGGTGGAAATAAAACCTACAAGTCTCCTTAGAATAGTCAGGACAGACTTCAAAAGGAAAAAAACACATGACATCTATTTCGCTTAATAAGGCGGACATTGACATAGGGGAGGGGGGAAGGGGGTTCAACCAGATGGGAAAAAGGAGGGGGGAGGGTCGGGCAGGGAGGCTGGGGGCCGACATGGATGTGGAGGTCAGGGGCGAGGACGGCCGAGAGGGGCGATGGGCGCCTGAGGAGGAGGGGAAGAGGGGAGGGGGAGGCTGGAAGGAGAAGAGCAGAGGGATAATTTGAGTATTTTTCGAAATATTAGCGGGTGCCCTTTATCAAATTGGGTGAGTGTCTTGACTTGCTGGGTGCCTTAATCAATCTGCTTGGTGCCTATATCCGCACTCTGATTCCAGCGAGTAATCCATCTGAAAATTATTGCACATATTGTGTGACAGAATCACCCAAGAGTTGCTCTTTTTTTTTTTAGTTAGCAGAAATTGAGGTACATTTTCCCTTTTGCCCATCCCTTTACCAGACTAGGGGCTTAGGTAATTCGTTGTCTTTGAGGTGTTCCAAGTAATTTCACGTAGGGTTTGAATATCCTATCGTTTCTCTTCCACAGCCTGCGTGCAATCAACTACTTGCTTCCAGGTATCCCTCTGGTTGTAGTTTGGTAGTTGCGCACAAGCTGAGAGAAGAGATGTCCCAGTCTTTGTTTCACCCACTTCGCATCACTGGTATTCTTGGTGTTAGATCATCCCCTTGTCAGCAAAGAAGTAGTACTCTTTGATTAATCACCTTCCGTACAAATATGTGCATCAATGGGGTCACAATCATGACAATCATAAGCAAACAATGTTTATTATTTCAACCAAATATATTTACTTCACACAGTAACAATAACAAGCATTACTTTTATTCTCTTCTTCATCTCTTGTCTCCTTTCTCATCTGGTACGTATCCTGGGAACGGGGTCTCCAATTGGAATCTTCGATTTTGGGTTTGGATTTGATGTGTTTCTTCTGCTTCTGTTGTTGTTTTAGGTTTGTTGTGATTGGTTGCGCTTCTTGTTGGTTGCCTTGTTCTTGGCCACTTTGCTTTTCGCCATCGAAAAGAATCAAGGTTCGAGGAGAGAGAGAGAGAGAGGAAGAAAAGGAGAGAGAAGAGGCGGAGTTATCCGAATTATTGAGCCCCGCATTTTATGTTGGGCTCCAAAAATTTCAAACCAAAACTTTATATATATTATCAGCTTTGGGTTATAAACTAATTGGTTGTGGAACTGATCTATAAAGGCCCAATGGATCATGGGTTCCAAGTGTATCGTATATGACCGCTCCTAGAAAGCCTAATGGGTTCCTGAAGGCCCAATAGAGTTTTCAGCAACATGATGTAATTAGAGACAAGGAACTGTCTCCACAAATTTCGTTACAGTTGGTGTGAAGAAAGACCATGTCACAGGACATGCATGAATACTAGAAGAAAGCAAAGTAATATAATAATAGCATTGCATCTATTTTTTTTGTTGTTATTGTTTTCAATTGCCAAGTATAATTTGAATTATCTTTTTATTTGGATTTTTTCCCCCTTTTTTCTTGTTAATGAGATATTAGAGGAAATTGATTTATGAGAATGGAAAAAGTTTGTAGGTTGTGGCTTGACGAGAAGGTTGGGAGCTCCACTCCTTTGTCACGAGAAAACACAGAGGCCAACTTACAAATTCTTAATCTTTTATCGAAAAGACAAACTGATATGCCAGACTCTAGAACGTTAATGTAGGAGATCAATGAACAAAACAAGACAATCAGCAGATCAAAATAACTAAATATGTCGACAACATCTTCTTCTAGCATGTCGACAGGCTTTTCTCAAAATTCAGGGGCCTGCAGACTGCCCCTTGACTATCGATAGCACCCTTCAGCTGTCGACAACCCTATTACCTATCAAGGTGTTTGATTCTGATTAGGATTTTGAAATCGAGTCATATTTGAATTCCGATGATAGATTTTCCACCTTCTTTGTTTTGAATTATTTTTCTTTATTTTGAATTTATTTTCATAAATAGATTATGACTCATTGCAAATTTATAAATAGACTCTTGTACTATTTATTTTTGGTATCGAAATTTAATTAATAAACATTGAGTTTTCCTCCAAATTGATCGTGGATTCGAATTATCTCTTACTAGTGTTGTAACCCCCTGATCCCCGGTGTACGTATTACCGTATCGGTACGCGATACGACGTAAAAAAATGATTTGACCTCCGTGGTAGTCCGATTGAGCCGATTTCAGTTTCAAAAATCATTTTCTAATATTTGAGATTTTTCACGATTTTCTGGAATTTTCTGGAGTATTTCGGAAAATCTCCGTTGTCGGTGTCGACCGCTACCGATAACCGGCCTTACGATTTTTTCTTTCACAAATGGAGTCATGTTTTGAGAATCTGCTTTTACCGTGTGCCTTAGAATCGTATTTTCTATGTTAGGGTATTTTTGAGAATTTTTCTGATGTTATCGAAAAGTATCGGTGAGACACTCCGGGATTTTTAATTTGCAAACCGGATCGAGTTTCTATAAACCGTCTTCATATTACGTCTCAGGATAATATTCTCTATTTCTGTAATTTTGGACACCGTTCGGAGCTAGTCAATTTGGACCCCATTATAATATTAATTAAATATTATAAAATATTTTTCTCTTTTTCTTTTTTCCTTTCCTCTTCTCCATTTCGCTGGAGACTTCTCCCACCGCCTAACCCAACCGACCTTCTCTCTCCCCTTAAAATCTCCCTCTCTTTCTCTTTCCCTCTCTAATTACACACACCCTCTCTCTCTCTCCTCCCTCTCTCTCTCTGAAACCAACTCTCTCCCTTTCTCTTTCTCTCTCTCTGAATCCAACTCTTTCCCTCTCTCTTACTCAGCCTGGGGGAACCTGACTCATGCCCGCGCCCCCGGCCGGCGGTGCCGCCGCCGCCGTGCCCCCGGCCGGTGCCGCCGCCGCGCCCGGCTTGGCCGGCACCACCGCCTCCTCCTCTTTCTTTTCCACTTCTTCTTTCTTTCCTTCTTTTCTTTTCTCTTCTCTTATTTCCTCTCTCTGTTTCTCTCTCCCTCACCCTCTCTTACTCTCCCTCTCTGCCGGATCTGACCCGCCGCCGGCGGCCGGGACCGCCGCCGGCCGGCGGCCGCGCTGGGAGCAGGAGCAGCAGCAACTGCTGCTGCTGCTCTTGTTTTGTTTGAGTTTGGGTTGGGTAAAACCCAAACCCAATAACCCAATAAGGTTAATCAAAACCTATAAACCCCAAATCCAACCCAATAACCCATTAACCCGTACCCAATACTTTCAATTATGGGTTCGGGTTATCAGATCCAAACCCGGCCCGTTAACCCGCTCCAGAACCCATTACATGTAATTTGTAGAAAACCCCTACTCTTATTTCTAATTTGCATTTCAATATTTTAATTACATATTTAACCCCATTTTATTCCTTTTCATATTCGGGCGATATCGGGAGCATCCGGACTCCGATTTGGACGATTCTAGATCCGTTGCGATCGTGGGGAAGAGGGCTATCTTCCCATGGCTAGTTTGTGAGTGTTTTCCTTTTCTAAATTTTATTTATTTATTCATGTTTATTAAAGTCGTGGGTGAAACAATAAAATAATAACTTAACTCGAGAAACGGTATGTATTGTAACATAGACATTAAGTTAGATGATTAATTAAAGAATCACTAGACACCGTCACTGCATGGATAAGTAGTATGATTCCACACTAATGCTTCATGGATACAAGGACACGCGTCCTTCATGATACATGACCTTGTCACTACTCCACTGTCCCCCTGACCGACCCACTGGTACACTAAATACAGTAGTGCATGTAGATAACAGTGACACTGGATAGCGGTCATGTAGTTTCATGTACACGTCTCACCATTATGGGTCTGTTTGGATTTAAGGAATTGGTGTGAAGTGAGGAAGTAGGAAGTAAGATTTATTTCCTTTAGGAAAAAGGGAAATGAGTAGTAAGTTTTCTGGTGTTTGGATGGTTGTTGGGAAGTGTGGTTTGGAAAATGTTTTGTCGTTTCCGGTGTTTGGATGGTAATGAAAAGTGGAAATGGAGAAGTTGACCACAAAGTTGACCGCAAAATAATATTAAAATAAAAATTAATTAAGAAAAATAAAAAATAGATTGTAATTAGAATGCAAGTGAGATTTACATGACCAAAAAATTAACTGTTTTATGCTATAACTTATTATAAATGAGATTTACATGACCACAAAATTAACTGTAGCACTCTGAAAGTGAGAAAATGGTTGTGTAAAAGAGAGATGAAAAAGGGAAAAGGGGGTTTTCTTATTTTCCTTTTCCGGTGTTTGGATAGATAGGGAAATGAGCAATTATACTTCCCCACTTCCTCACTTCACTCGGATTCCTTACATCCAAACACGCCCTATATAGATATTGAGATTCACGACACTAGGACTGCATGTTGTGACCTACTGATATACTGATACACTAGTTCACTGGATACCGTCATTTGATATTGATATCCCCGTTACATGTATGCACTGATCACTGTTATTACCTGTACACACACAGAGACATCACACAGATTATTGCGACACATATATGGTCCACGAACACACGGACACATCAGTTCACTGGATACAGGCAGTTCCTATGTTTTCACCATCGTGACATAGATGCTCGACATATCACTGTTACACATGACTGCATGGTTTCTCCATTCATCATATGGATTCTTGCACCTATTGCATGTATGATTATTCCAGGTTATCCTTGTTCATATTACATGTATTAATGTGCTATGTTACCATATTCATGTTATATGATTGTTTCCTGTTACTGATACGGATTTTCCGTTACTGGACATGAGAGCGGTTGATATGCGATATGTGGGAATCCCACATCTATTGTTCTCGTTTCTCGATATATTGTTCATGTTATCTTGTTCATGTTATATTGTTCCTGATTCCCGTTATATTGTTCTACGCTATCAACAGAGCTCAGGTCCAGTTATCATGTTACCCGTAGCATGTACAGTGGTTGTTCTTGTTACATTGTATACTTGATATTAAAGATCATAAAGATAACTTGGGTATGGGGGAGACTTGATGGTTGATTAGATCATATCGGGTGATGTACTGGATCCATATTGTTTTCCCACTGCAGGGGACGGTAGTGCTACCTACCAATTGCTCCATGAGCTCTTGTTACTTGATTCATGCTCCCCTCTTAGCGGAGGGCCCTGGTCTTAGCAGCCAGGGGATTGTTTAAGGCCGTGATCCCGGGTATGCACGGGATACATCCACCCGATAAGAACTCCTCGACCATGGGTTTCCAATTAACATAATAAACCGGTATACACAATAGTGACGTCGGAAACACTTGTTATTTGGTTACTCTCTCATTTGGATAATGGTACCCGTAGGCCATGTCCGGATGGGTTCGACTGGAGTGCGGGCTCCAGTATGAACTGCCAGTGGTATGGGACACTGGAAGAGAGTAATTAAAATAGCAGGCGGTACTGATCGCTACTATTGTAAATCACATGACAGGTCTGGTACATATATGCTATCTTGTTATTGTTCATGCTACTCTATTTGATATCCTGATACCTGTATACTTGTTACTTTACCTGGCATATGTTATACTTTCTGTGATGGCATACGACGCATGTTTTGTATTGTATATATGATGCTTTCTGTATAGCAGACATCATTACTGTATATACACCACACCGTATAATGATTACATTGCATAGGCCCACCTGCATGTTCATATTGCATATGCCCACCTGCATGTTCATTTACATCACTACCATGTTCATTTATATCACGTCACCATTTATTCGATAAACTGGACACGACTATAGACATGACCCGATGATAACTGGCTAGGTAATGATGGTAATAAAAGATGACATGTTTCTATATTTGCACTACTTTCATGTTTATCTAGTTCTACTGTTTATATATTCTTATTATATGATATCACTAGTCCAACCTCATGTATTATATAGTAGTATCGTGCTTGTATTACTATTGTATATATTATTGCCTCCTTCATTTTACCACTCATTAGGTCGCTTTCTGACGACCCTGGGTTTGCGTGCCCAGATTGGAGATCCGCGTACCGTAGTATCCGAGAGTACCTTGGAGTCACATCAGAGATTCCTCATAGGGACTATTCCTAGGTATCTTGGTGCTTTATTTCCGTTATCTTATTTGTCCCTATTATTCATGTCTGTTATGATCGCTGACCTCTTTCTGCAGGTATTCTTGTACTTCTTTCGTGCTGAAACTCATGTTTATATGGAGATAATGTACTGTACTGAGGCTTAACGTACGCGTGAGCGTGTATTCACCTCGCGTATGTACGTCGCCATAACGTCCTCGTACCTACGGGATCGGGGCGTTACAAGTGTATTCGAGTAAATCGCTCGTGGATTCAAGTATCATGTTCGTGGATTCAAGCACAGTTCTTACATGAAAGTCTTCATGGTTCATGGGCGCTAGAACGAGATCTAATCGGCGTCGTTCGTCTTCCCCACTTTACGCGTAAAGTGGTATCAAAACTTCGGCAAACTTTCCGACGATGGACGGAGACGAAGATGAACCACCAAGCCTCTGCACCAGAGTAGATTGAAAGAGATATCAGCAATATCAAATCATCATTGGATCGTATGGCCCAAGCCATTGAAAGGATATCTCTCCGAATCGATTGTCACAGTGTTGTTGATGGTGCATACCGAAGCGGACATGTTCATCACTTAATCTCATCAACTAATCTCCTACCACCTCCACCACCATTAGGTAAACCTCATCTACAACCTCCACCGCAACAACTTCTCCTCCAACCACCGCCATGACGTTAACACCTACGCTAACCATCACCAACCCAAGGCAGCCTCTACGGAATCTACAGTACGAAGATCTTTCCAACAAGGAGTTTCACAATCGTTTCTATCTAGAAAAAGACTCCAAAGACGAGGCTTATGATGGAAGGATGACCTATGAGATATGCCTAAGGTGGAAGGCCAATCAAAATCCCAATAGGAGAGGGGGATTCCCTTTCCCTACCTCGCATAGGAGAAGAGGAGAGCCAAGTTCAAACGAGTACCTAATGAAGATCAAGATTCCTTCCTTCAATGAGAACCTTGATATCAAATCCTTTTTAGACTGGGTCTATGAAGTTGAAAAGTTCTCTGACATGGCTTGCGTCAATGAGGAAAAGCATGTCAAATTCATGGTATACAAAGCTCAAAAGAGGAGCAGTCGCATGGTGGGACCAGTTACAAATCACAAGGAGGCGCCAAGGCAAGCCGTCCGTGATGACATGAAGGCGCATAAAGCAACTCCTACAAGGTTGATTCTTTCCACCCGACTATCAACAGATCCTCTACAATCAACTTGAGCAATACATATAAGGTACGAGGACGGTGACGGCATATACGGAGGAGTTCTACCGTCTTTCATCGCGGTGCGAACTATCAATAATGGAAGAACAACAAACTGTGAAATACGTCATCGGCTTAAGGTACACCATCCAAGAACGTGTAGCCCTCCACAATGTGTTCCTTGTCGATGAGATCCATAACAAGGCCATAAATATGGAGAGACTATAAAGCAGAACTTCACCTTCCAGGCATCAATTTTCAATCGTGGAGTACGTAGAAGGCGACAGAGTTCAATCGAGCCTTACGACGGCTGGTTAACCACTAGTACAACCAACACTCAAAGTTTCTACATCGACTTCACCAACACCCCCGCAGTCACTAAGATCAAAGACAATCCTTACTCCAAGCTTGGAATTGGCAAATATTACAGGTGTGGCGAGCCTGAGCACAAGTCTAATGAGTGTCCAAAGAGAAGAAAAGTTAAAAGACAATGTGCTAATTGAGACTGAACAGAAGGATTCTGAGTTCATTGAAGAACATGGAGAACCCGTCGCTTATGTCGTTCAAAAAGTGCTTTGCAATTAGAAGATCCCCCAAACCACACAATGGCATCAAAATTTCTATTCGAGGTGTTCGGTTAAGGATAAGGTCTGTAATCTTATCACTGACAATGAGAGCTACGAGAATATTATGTCAAAGGCACTCGTAAATTATTTGAAACTAGACACGAAGCCGCATCCTCATCTTTACAATATTGAATGGATCAAGCAAGACCCACGTATCAAGATAATGGATCTATGTCAAGTTCCTATATCCATTGGCAAACACTATCAAGATTTTATTACTTGTGATATCGTCAATATGGACAAAGTGCCATATTCTTTTGGGAAGATGATGGCAACATGAGATTGATGCTACCCATAAGGAGAATCTATATATGTTTACTGGGAATGGTAAGAGAGTTGTCATGAGACCAATTCTATCGGTTATAAGATCTACAAAGAAAATGGTGCCTTCATTTGTATCCCGGTACAATCAAAGTGATAGAAACTCAAAAGTGAGTTCTTTTGAAGAGAGAGAGACTGATGTAAGAAATCAAGGAGCAAGGTAAGATAACCAGCAAGCCAAAATAACTAGATTTGATGACAGCGCCGTTTTCTGGCCTATCAACAGCCTTTTCCCGTAAGTCAGGGGGTTTGCAGTCAGCGTCTTGACTGTCGGCAACGCCTTTCAGTTGTTGACAGTCCTATTAATCATGATATTTGATTCTGATTAGGATTTGTAATCGGGTCAAATTTGAATTCTGATAGATATATTTTTTTCACTTTCTTTATTTTGAATTTAATTTTCAAAGATAGATTAGGAATCATTGTATTGTAAGTCTATAAATAGGCCATTGTACTCTTTATTTTTGGCATCAAATTTTGATTAATGAACTTTGAGTTTTTTTTAAATTGCTCGTGAATTCGAGTTGTTATCTCTTTCTCGTGAATTCGAGTAAATCGCTCGTGGATCGAGTGTCTTGTTTGTAGATTCGAGCAGAATTCTACCTGAAAGTCTTCAGGGTTCGTGGACACTAGAATAAGATCTAACCGGCATTATTCGTCTTCCCCGCTTCTCGTGTCAACGCAGCCCTTCGCAAGTCTCTGCCCATTACCCAACATCATCAATGGATTTCTAACTTGTATTTTAGTAGGGTTCAGTTTGGTTTAAAATTAGATGGTCTTTCTTTGCTTTTTTCTGTGGAGCTAAAATAGTTCTTTATTTTTGACAAGCTTGCGTCTTGTTGTTACGCTAACGCTTACTCTTGTATTTCTAATTTATGCTGTATTTCTTTATGAGTCATCGTCTTGTAACAACACTTGTCGTTTAATAATAGAAGTAAATTAGCTTTTAACAGATAGTTGGGGGTTATGTAAGTTAGATGTTTTGTGCAAAATTGTATTTTTAAAACATGAGAGAGTTTTCAAACTATATATTGTATGTATACATATATTTCAATAAATTTAAATAGCTAATTGGTAAGATTTTATTTTTTCACAATAAAGGTCATGGGTTCATAGGGCAATTTGATTTTGGTATTCTTACACCGGAGTAAGCTAAATATTGCCTCAAAGACACAGTTCAAGGACGCAACATAGCTTTATTATAGAAGTTCTATATTCCATTTTCAAGAAAAGTCCACTTCCTTTTAATATATTTTTCTATTATTCTAACAATCTTGAAGTAATATCCTAGTCAGTTATGAACAATGCTAAGGTTATTGAAGTTGACTGTCTATGCCTGGATAATTTTGATGAAACAAACTTTAATGCTTAGCGTCGCAAAGTAATCTTTGAGATGCAACTTTTAAAGATTTACTATATTATTTCAGAAGAGAAACCCGACTTTGAAGAGGATCTAGATATTGAAGTCTCGTGGGAACGAAATGACCACTTCTGCAAGCGTTACCTCCTCAATTGCTTTGTTGATCACCTTTCTTGTAGATGTCTGCTTTAACAAGTCCTCTGCAAATGATATCAGAAATGCTCTGGAGAACCAGTACAGGGACGAGGAGAAGCTGTCCAAATCTCATCTCATTGGTAAGATTTTTGATTTCAAGTTTGAAGATGATATTGAAGTTTTGCCTTATGTCATGGAGCTTGAAAAACCCGTAACGAAGCTAAAGGATGAGAAGACCACCCTTTCCAACATCTTCATCTTTGACGCCATTGTGAACAAAGTTTCTTCCCAGGATGTCATTCCCCATACTACAACCTTTGATTTATTCAGTATAAGCAACGTATTGACATAATGGACAAAAGTCTCCATAATTTACAACAATTTGTCTAAATGGACACTGATTATGACCTCAACTCACAACTCAAGAGCTTCATACGTGCACTGTTAGTCAACTGAAGAACATCTGTGCCTAATATCTCGCTGCTTTCTTCATATTTGGTATCTGATCTTCATGTCCAAAATCAAATTGACTGCGCAAAGTAGTTCAGCTTGGCAGAGAACAAGAAGCAGAAGAACGATCAAACTCCCATTGCAAATCTCCACACGAGCTAAGAACAATCGACAGAACAAAGTCGTCGACGTGAAACCCTTCGGCCTGCATCTGATACATAAGCTGCAAGGCCTCCCGGCAATGTCCCTTCTTGGCATACCCTATGATCATTGCCTTCCAGGAAACAAAGTTCCTCTCGGGCATTGTCTCAAACACTCTGAAGGCGTCTTTCACATACCCACATCTCATGTACATGTCAACAAGGGCACTGCCCACGAACACATTCGACATTGCCCTGGTCTTATTGGCCGAACCATGAATCCACTTCCCATACCGCACCTCCTCTCCCTTGGCGCACGCTTTCAGAGCGGAAGAGTAGGTGTATGGGGTCGGGTTCACGCCCTCCCACAGCATTTCATTCAAGAATTTGAGCGAGTCTGAGGTGTCGTCAAGGCTGTTGTGACCTGAAATCATTGCGGTCCATGAGATGACATCTCTTTCGGGCATGGACTCAAGAACTCTTGCGGCATAAGAGAACTCCCCACACTTGCAGTAGAACCAAATGAGGGTGCTATCAATGTAAGTGTTGCTTTGAGCTAGTTTCTTCAGAATTCGGCCATGAACTTCTTTTCCGAGGCTCACGGATCTAATGGAACCGCAAGCACTTAGAATGCTAACAATGGTTTGATTGTTGGCAGACACATGGAGCCTCTTCATCCAATGGAACAGTAAGATTGCCTCCTCTCCTAGACCATTTTGTGCATAGCCGGAGATCATTGAAGTCCACGTGACGGTATTTCTCTTTGGCATGAGATCGAAGACTAGTCTTGCATCCGAAACCTCACCACATTTGGCATACATCGTCACCAAAGAGCTTCCCACCACTACATCTTCTTCAAACATTCCTTTGGCTATGGCACCATGGAGCTGCCTCCCAAATCTCACTGCCCTCTCTTCACCACAAGCCTTTAACACGCTGCATACAGTAAACTCGTTCGGACAAAGGCCTTGAAGCTGCATTACTGAGAACATTGCAAGGGCCTCATCGCTGTGACCATGTTGCGCATATGAGGTGATCATCGTCGTCCAACTGACAACATCCCCTCTTGGCATCCGATCAAACGCACAAGATGCACTCAACAAATCACCACATTGTGCGTAGAAATATATAAGAGCACTGTCTACGATCAAGTTGCTCCAACTCCCCTTCAAAACACAAGCATGAACCTGTCTCCCAAGTTCGAAATCCAACCGGTTGCCGCACGACTTCAACAAGCACACAAACGTCAAGCTATTAGCTTGAACCGAGCTTTCAATCAGTCCCTCAAATACCTCAACAACTTCCTCATCGAGACCAAGCTTGTGGTACCCATTAAGTATCGTGGTCCAAGTAACAATATTTCTCTCAGGCATTTCGTCAAACAACTTCCTTGCGTGGTCCAAAGCAGAAAATCTCAAGTACCCACTGATCAAATTGTTTCCCACATAAGTTACCGAGCTCTGCAGAGCTCTTATAGCGACTGCGTGCACGCACTTCACTTCTTGGAGGCTGGTGCAAGATTTAAGGTGGGAAGATATTGATCTGGGATCAAAACTGTGAGATGGGATCGATTCGAATAAATTGTCATCTGGGTTTTGTAGAGAAGACTGAAAAGCTGAGGACTTTGCTGTTTTGGGGGCAAAAACTTCGAGATTTGAGGTGATTTTTTGGGGGTTTTCATGGGTTTTCTCTGTTCAGTGGGTAGTTTTGGGAGGGGGTAGAAGTGAGGTGAGGGGAGATGAGGGTGAGAGATTATGAGAGAGGAGGACAGCAGCATTTGCAGGGAAGTGAGAAGCAACTGTAATTTGGACACACGAGGAAGTCAGAGGTTCTCTTTTTATCAGAAAAATAGTTCTGTATTCCAAAATTTCAAGAGTTTACAATAAATTTCACCGGCTAACAAATTCTATTTTATTTTTACTTTTGTGCACAGAACAAGACAAGATTCTATTTTTTCTTTTCTTCCTAAAAGTATTAGAAGAAGCAGTGATTATATCGGCAAATATTGCAGACTTCTCCAAACATTTATATATTCCAATTATTTTTTTTACAGTAAAATTTACAGATATTTTTTTCCTACAATTTTCTGGAGATGATGCATTAATTGTTCCAAACAAACACTATATTATCCTGATTAGTTAGTTTTTTCTAATATCTGAGATAAAACTATTTAAAATCTATTCTAAAAACCATTAATATTACAAAATATTTTTTTGTGTTTTTAAAACTAGAAGGTGAGTGAAACAAGAAATGTGTATATATATATATTCATTAATTAGGTATCTTTCAGTCACACTTAACTAATGACCTAAGTACTCTTTTCACACCAAATACATCCCATTAGTTAAATCTCGTCACTTGTGATGGAAAAGTTGACTATGTTTTGATGAAACCTCAATTAAGCGTTATCAATTTTCAGCAAAAAAAAAGATGAGCTCCAAAAATGGTCAGAAATTATGAGTCAGTGGCTTTCTTTCGATGTGCCATTAGAAGTATGCTAGCTTGGAATTTTTTTTTTTATATATATAGCTTTCTAAGCGCGCTACTTTTCTGATATGCACGAATATACGTGCACTGAAAATAGAAATGTATAAACTTTTTCGTGATTTTAATAAACATGTGAACTAATAGTGTTCTTCTGCAATTCTCGTAAGTGATTAATAATTGTCTTTTGTGTATTAAGATTTATGTTAGAGAATTTGATAATGTAATTGAAAATCAATAAGAAATACAACAAAAAGACTTGACATGAATCACTAAACACTACATCTCCGTTTGTGATTAATATTGTAGAGAGATTTTAATCTGTTGCCACACAAGACTGCAAAAATATAGAGAAACACTAAACCCAGAGCCGATAACTATTTCTGCTATCTTTGCCAAGATATCTACACAAAAATCTTGAGCCAAAGCTATTACATTGGAAAACACTAGAAGTGTCTCTCAAGGGGAGAAAACCCCATCAAAGGCAGCCAATCCAAAACAACTCCTTGGCTCCAAACCCCTGAGCTTCTCTTCCACCATCTCCTTCAATGAGGACATCTCTTCAGCTCTTCTACTGATTGCAGAGATGGCCATGGAGCTCAGCTCTCTCACCTCTCTCTTCAAGCCTTCTCCCTGCTGCCTCCTCTCAAACTCCTCAAGCACCCACACAGCAATGTCAGCCATTAGCAATCAACTGTACTTCAAAGAGTTTGATTTTCAGACTTATTTATAGATGTAACTGCCCATGGTTTGATGTGAGCAGTGGCCAGGGGCAGTGGGTGTGTGTGCTGCCAGTTTTGAGTAATACAAGTGGATGTGTGATGAGATTTAGACTATATTTTATAATACTAATATCTGTGGGCTTATGAACATGTATATTTTGATTAACTTGTGCTAATTACTGAGATTGTGGGCTCTGTGTGATCAGTGGGTGTGCATGTGAGTGAATGGTGATGACTGCATCGTAGACTTCATTGCCAAAAGGATTGGATCTCAAACTAAAGAATTTCCCACACTTGATTGCGAAAAAAGAAAGAAAAAAATCTTGATCAAAAAGATGAGTTAAAATTAGATAGAATCCAAGACAACACAGAGCTAGAGGATTCTGCTATAAATCACAAGTCACAATGCAATAACAATTTCTTTCTTTTTCTTTTAATCCCATCAAGGTGAAACTAAGAAGCTGGAAACACTGAATGACCTCGTATGGATTTATAATGGTTATCGTACTTAAAATCTAGTTCGCATTAATATGAAAAGGTCAGTTAATTTGAGTTTTGGATAAAACGATATCTGTATTATTTTCTGTAAAATCTTGATCATTTCGTGCAAGAAATAATAGGAATTTACAACTAGAAATTATAAGATTACTTTTTTTATTTATAATTTTACTTTTTTTTGAATTATAAGTTTAAAAAGTTTTTTTTTTCTTTTTTTTTCTTTTTTCATACTCATATCATAATGGATTTAGTTCTGCATCTGATTAAAAGCGCATAAATTAAGAGATAAAGTTAAAGATTAGTCTGTTTGAGTAAAGACCGTAAAGGATTTGAATCTCAGTCTCCTCACAAATCACTCTCACCTCTTACTAGTGGCCCAGGTCCCTGCTAGTTGAGGATTAAACTTCTATCATTAGTTTCCCGTAATTTGAACTGCATCAAATAAATTGGTATCAGAGCCATTGTGATGATTCAGACAAGATTAAGTACAAGATGGCAATTTAAGCTTATGTCGTGCGATGTGAGCATAGAAATGAAGTTAATTGCACAAGGTTATTTTGTAATGGTTAGTTTTGGTTTCATGGAGAATGAACTCGTGTGTGCGCGAATAAAAACGACATGACACAATCAAGAAACATGAATCAAATTCATCTCTATGTTATTTGGGCTCATTAGATATGAGTTATCTAAGCTATAACAACTGGATGCATAAGTAAAATATATTCATGTGAGAATATAATCGAATCTAAATAATTTCAGAACTGAACTTACAACCTCAATCGGGAACCTACTTGTAAAAAGAAGTGGATCTAGTCTCGTAACTTGTAGAATATTGTAAGCTATTTCTAGCAAGACCAAAAAAAAAAAATTGAGCGAAAGAACTGCAATGATATTATTTCATGTAATGTAATTTTGCGCTATGTTAGATGAGAGAATTATTTTATCTTTCAAAATAAATTTTAAATTTTTGGAAGTGTAGTCCTTAGTAACACAAGCCTTTCTTTTTTTTTTCCTGAAAAAATATAGTAACATAAGTCTAACATATGCACGTTATACTCCATCAACAACATATATCTATTGATTATGTTCTTTATATTTAAAAACTTTCTAATTAAGTTTGAATTGTACAAAAAACCATATGTTTACAATAATCATATAATTTTGCTCAACGATCTCCTTTGTCACCTTGTCAACATACATCCAAAAGGTCTATGTATAAAAAAAAAAAACATATATCCAAAACAATTTAAATTCAACTATATAAAAATTTATTTTTGTACACTTACGTTGAGAAAAATTTAGATCTTCCCCTTGGCCACTTAAAACCAAATGGATTAAATTTAAATACAGTGATATTATACTACAGTAAAAAAAAAAAAAAAATTACATATCTTGTTTCTTGATTTGTTCTTCTATCTGTGTACGCAGATGTCTGTGAAATCAATTTTCTCTAATATCTCAGATGACATTAAGCATTGAATAATATGCAGAGAAGCTATCAAAATATTAATTTTTAACAATCTCCCAAAAAAAAATATCGAATTTCAGAAATAATTGGTTTGGTTCAATTGGTAAACATACGTTATTAAACTGGATACAAACTACAAAAGAAAGTCTAAATTGGTATTAAACTAACTTGCTTTCACTGAAGCAATATTTTCACATGAAATAAAGAAATTTAACAACAACATATTATGACAATAAAAGTATCCAGCAATGAAATATCTTGTTTTGGTCGACCTTATGAAGAACAAAAGAAGACAATGCTATAAATCACAGATGAGTATATAGATAGATAAAATCAAATCAGATGCTTACAAAAATAATTAAAACAGAGAGAGTTATTATATCTGCATGTTCCTTACAATTCACCAACCTAATTTACATCTCTTATTAATTCGCTAAAAAATAACCATTGCTCCAATTGCCCAAAACAAAAAAAACAGAAAAATGATCACACTGTTTTGAAATTCTAAGAGGAGAACATCCCATCAAAGGCAGCCAGGGCAAAAGGGCTCTTAGGCTCCAAACCCTCCAGCTTGTCTTCCACTGTCTCCTTCAATGAAGCCATCTCCTCTTCAACTCTGCTGCTGATGGCAGAGATGGCCATGGATCCGAGCTCTCTCATCTCTTTCTTGATCAGCTCACCATCTCCCCGCTCTCTTCTCTCAAACTCCTCAAACACCCACATGGCAATGTCAGCCATTGATTCTAGCAATCTTGAGAAGAAATCAAAATAGGAATGTCAATGGATGATTAATTAAAGAAATTGGGTCTTGTGAGACTGATATTTATACATGGAGATAAGTTGCTGTTTTCAGTTGCCCATGGTTTGATTATTTTGTTGAGCAGGGGCTGCTGCCAGTTTTCTTTTGAATGATAAAGTTGAAGGTATTGTTTCTATGGGCTGTTAGAATTTCTCTCCTCTCTTGGAAATGTATGAGAACACGTTTTTTATTTGACCAGCCAGTTATTATACTTTAAAGGTGGGCCCCATCACAGCAGATTTAGCAAGCTTTTATTTAGAAAAAACCCATAAGGCAGATAAATCCCCTAACGTTTCATTAAAAAGAATTTAACGAAACAATTCTAAAAAATAAAGGTACAAAAAGATGTAAAAAAAAAAATACAAAATTTATCCTTCCAATTCCAACTGATCACTGATATCCATCCGTCTTGACAACGTCTATGTGCCGCCTTCGGGACCCAAGCGACCTTTCTGATGCTGCAAAGAGAAGCATGACCAAATCTGATGTACTCTCCTCCAACGCTAACTCTCCACCTCCTAACAGCATGACGCGATCTTCTGATGCTATAAAGAGAAGCATGACCAAATCTGATGTACTTGCCCTCTTTAAGATTCTAGGGATAAATGTTGATAGCTTATATTGCTGTTCAATCACTCCCCTCGGACCCTACTTGACTTCAAGATCTCTGCTCCATTAGCCGACCCCATTGTGCAAAGGGAAAAACATGGATTGTAGCACTGCGGGTCACATGGACATGATGTCAGTGTTGGAATTGAAGAATATAAAGGGAATCTTCGAGTTGAATTATGGCAAGATCCGTTGATGGAATCAACCGGATGATGGTTGGAGTGTGTTCTCCTTCCATTTGTAATGAAGGTGGTATATTCACATGTTCAATTCCGACTTCGAATGAATGAGATATTCAAGTCCAAAGATTGCCTAATTCAAAGCCAAAACGGGACTAAAGGTAGCTTAAAGCATTTAGTCCCACATTGGCCGTGGGATGGAAGTTTGTGGTGTATAAATAGAGAAAAATGAGAACAAAGGGCGTGCCCTTTGGGTACTTGGAGTTTTCGCGCGCGAAAAGGAGAGAACTATGCACGTATGTGCGTGTGCGCGCGCGGCGGCGGCCGGCCGGCGCCGGCGCCGGTGCCGGAGCCGGGCTCGGGTCCGGGTCCGGGTCTGGGTGAGTTCGGATTCCCTACCTGGCCTGGTTCTTTTTGAATTGGGTCTCAAGGTATGATCCGAACCAGATCCACTTCCAAACCAGACCGGACCCGATCCACCAACAGGTTGCGAACCTGTTGGACTGCCCGCTACGCTGTCAGGATCTGAACCGATCCGCCAACGGTCGCGAACCAGTTGGACAGCCAACGGGTGCGAACCAGTTGGCAGACCAAAGGTTGCGAACCAGTTGGCAGGCCAAAGGTTGCGAACCAGTTGGCAGGCCAAAGGGTGCGAACCAGTTGGCAGACCAAAGGGTGCGAACCAGTTGGCAGACCAAAGGGTGCAGCCTTTGGTTGGGTTCAGACCTGAAGGCCCCTTTTGGAATGCTATATAAAGCATTCCAAGTTCTCATTTTAACACACACAAAATCTGAGATTTCTCTCTCTCTCTCTAAAAGTTCTGACTTCGGTTCTGAACTGGGCTCCAGCGAAGTGGGAATCCACGACTTCCAGAGCGACTTCCAACGAAGTGGGAATCCGCGACTTCCAAGTGAAGTGGGAATCCAAAAGCGACTTCCTAAAGGAGATTCTGCCAAACTTCTTCAACCTTCCTACGTCCTCAACAGTGGGTGTTCCTCCAAAAGAGTAAGACAAATATTCATTTGAAATTTGTCGTTATACCGCTGTTTTGCTAATCCTGTGTAGGTACTGGTTGACTACGGTTCGACCATACGGTAATTTGGTAGTGCTATCCAAATACCGTGAAGAAGTGTTGTATCTTGGGAGACTAGCGTCCATTATCCCGTTAGCACCGGTGCGGGGGACGTAATTGTCTTAAGGAGATTCGCTGTAAGCGTACCTCACTTCAAATACTGTATAAGTGGACTAAGTCCTTTATACAGGGGATATACTTTACAGTATATCAAGATTGACTTAGATTCAGTCTAAGTGTTACTGTATAAGTGGATTAAGTCCTTTATACAGGGGATATACTTTACAGTATATCGAGACTGACTTGGATTCAGTCTAATTGGTGCTTAAACTAAGGAAGGAAATTGAAAGGTGGTTCTTAAATTAAGGAACGTTCTATTGAACGGAAAACCTCCCACCTGATATTGCCGACCTGGCCAATTAGATTGTTGATATCTCAGTGATCTTGATTAGTTGTCAGATTGATTCTTGTTAAGCAGAATACCCAACAATCTTAAGACAATTATATATTGAAGTTACTAACTTCAGTTCTGCTTGAACTTGAAGAAAGATGTCTGAGACAAATCAAGATAGCTCTAGTAAGGCACCAAACATGCTACAAGCATTGATGCCTACTCCACTTCCTAACCCGAAGCCGGAGAAGCCAGGAAAATTTGATGGCACAGAATTCAAGAGGTGGCAACAGAAGATGCTCTTCTACTTGACCACTCTTCATCTGGCCAGATTCCTGGAGGAAGATCCACCAGAGCCTGCAACTGATGCATGGACTCAATGTGACTTCCTTTGCCGAAATTATGTTCTTAATGGACTGGATGACTCTCTTTATAATGTCTACAGTCCAATCACTACGGCAAAGAAGTTATGGATCAGTCTTGACAAGAAGTACAAGACTGAGGATGCTGGTACTAAGAAGTTCGTCGTAGGACGATTTCTGGAGTACAAAATGGTGGACAGCAAGACTGTAATCAGTCAGGTGCAAGAGTTCCAACTTATCTTGCACGAGATAGAAGCCGAAGGTATGATCCTACCTGAAAATTTTCAGGTTGCTACTATCGTGGAGAAACTCCCACCTGCGTGGAGAGATTTCAAGAACTACCTTAAGCACAAGCGAAAGGAGTTGAAGTTGGAGGATCTCATTGTGAGGCTTCGTATTGAGGAGGACAACCGAAAGTCCGAGAAAAGGAGCAGTAAGAACTCCTACGAAGCAAAAGCCAATGTGATCGAAGACTCAAAGGGGAAAGCGTCTACTTCCAAAAGCTTAAAGCGGAAGAAGACTTCCCAGGGGTACAAAGGCAAGGTCCAAGAAGGCAAGAACATGCGCTTCAAGGGAACTTGCTACATCTGCAACAAAGAGGGGCATAAGGCGAATGAATGCGCAGCCGTCTCAAACAAAACAAGAATCTTGTTGATGGTCTTTTAAAGACAATGTTGCAGTGGTAGACAAAAAGTCTGTGTATCTGTACCCGAAGCTTATAAATAAAGAAAATTCTTCTGTTTATTTGCTTGAGTCTCCTATTTTGTGGCATGCTAGATTAGGGCATGTAAATTACAAGTCTTTGAAGAACTTGTCTAATCTGGGATACATTCCTAAACTCAACTTGGAAGAAATTCGCAAGTGTGAGGTTTGTGTTGAGGCCAAGTTGGCTAAAAATTCATTTCACTCAATAGATCGAAATACAGAACCTTTAGGGTTAATTCATAGCGATCTATGTGACTTGAAGTTTATGCCAACTAGAGGCGGTAAAAAGTATTTCATTACTTTTATCGATGACTGTACAAGATACTGTTATGTGTATCTTTTGAACAGTAAGGATGAGGCAATAAATATGTTTACAACATAATGAGGCAATAAATATGTTTACAACATATAAAGCCGAAGTTGAGAATCAACTCAACAAGAAAATCAAGATTCTAAAATCCGATAGAGGCGGAGAATATGAATCAAATGATTTTAGTGAGTTATGTGCTAGTTTTGGTATAATACATCAAACTACAGCACCATACACTCCTCAGCAGAATGGAATTGCTGAACGGAAGAACAGAACTTTGAAGGAGATTGTTAATTCCATGCTCGTAAGTTCTGGAGCTCCGCAGAATTTGTGGGGGGAAGCTCTATTAACTGCAAATCATATTCTAAATAGAGTACCCCACAAGAAACTTGGTCTAATACCATTCGAGTTATGGCATGGAAGGACACCTTCCTACCATTACCTCAAAATGTGGGGGTGCCTTGCAAAGGTGCTGGCACCATTACCTAAAAAGACTAAGTTGGGAGCAAAAACTATGGACTGCATATTCATAGGCTATGCCTTGAATAGTAGTGCCTATAGATTTCTGGTTCATAAATCAGAAATACCAGATATTCATGTAAACATGATTATCGAATCTCGAGATGCTGTGTTCTTTGAAGACATCTTTCCGTACAAACGGGAAGCAGATAAGACTTCTGGGAAAAGAACACACGAGATGGCGTTCAGGGACGAAAGCCCCGAGGAACCAATTGTAAATGCGGAAATTGAACCAAGAAGAAGTGAGAGATCTAGAATCTCAAAATCTTTTGGTCCAGATTTCATAGCATACGCTATTGAGAGCGAGCCTCAAACATTTAAAGAGGCTATGTCAAACCCAGAAGCACAAATGTGGAAAGAAGCTATAAATAGCGAAATAGAATCCATACTAAGTAATCATACTTGGGAATTGGTAAACTTGCCTCCTGGAAGTAAACCAATTGGGTGTAAGTGGATTTTCAAACGAAAATTAAAACCCGATGGATCTATCGATAAGTACAAGGCTAGATTAGTAGCCAAGGGTTATCGACAAATAGAAGGACTTGACTACTTCGATACTTATTCACCAGTAACAAGAATAACGTCCATTCGGATGTTAATTGCAATTGCAGTATTGCACAACTTAGATATCCATCAAATGTCAATGGTGAATTAAGTGAAGAGAGATATATATGGAGCAACCTGAAGGATTTAAAGTCAAGGGCCAAGAACACAAGGTGTGTAAATTGGTAAAATTCTTATACGGTTTAAAGCAGGCTCCAAAACAATGGCATGAGAAATTTGATAGTGTCATGATCAAAGATGGATTCACTATCAATGAATGCGATAAGTGTGTTTACACGAAAACAGTTGGAGATGCATGTATCATTGTCTGTCTTTATGTAGACGACATGTTGATACTTGGGACTAATATTGAAATTATTAAGTCCACTAAAAGAATGTTATCCAACAGTTTTGATATGAAGGATCTGGGGGTTGCTGATGTAATTTTAGGAATTAAAATTACTAGAACACCAGATGGAATCAGTCTATCTCAATCTCACTACGTGGATAAGATGATAGAAAGATTCAAGGATCATGGGATAAAAGAGAATACAAATCCTTTTCTCCCACACGTCCACCTTCATAAGAATACAGGAACTGGGATACGCCAGTTGGAGTATTCTCAGATTATCGGAAGTCTAATGTATTTAATGAATTGCACTAGACCCGATATTGCTTACGCTGTAAGCAAGTTAAGTAGATATACTAGCAATCCTAGTGATCTACATTGGACCGCTCTACTACGAGTATTGGGTTACGTATCACATACCAAGGAATATGCCTTGAGATATGGAAAGTATCCTCCTGTACTGGAAGGATACAGTGATGCTAATTGGATTGCAGATTCTGAGGAATCAAAATCAACTAGCGGATACGTATTTACTCTAGCAGGAGCAGCGGTATCTTGGAAATCTTCTAAGCAAACATGTATTGCCCGTTCCACTATGGAATCGGAATTCATAGCCTTAGATAAGGCTGGAGAAGAAGCAGAATGGCTTCGACAATTCTTAGAAGATATACCGTTATGGCAAAAGCCAGTGCCCGCTATATGTATACACTGCGACAATCAAGCAGCTATATCTAGGGCACAAAATGTGATATACAACGGTAAGTCTAGACATATTCGTCGTAGACATAATACCGTGAAGCAGTTGCTCTCAAATGGAATTATCTCTATTGACTTTGTATCGTCAAAGGATAATTTAGCGGATCCGCTTACTAAAGGTTTAAGTGGAGAGCGTATAAACTGCGCATCGAGGGGAATGGGTCTAAAAGCCTAACCTTACCGAGTCAGCTTAATGGAAACCTCACTTAGCGACTGGAGATCCCACGGACTAAGTTCAAGAGGAAAAACTAGTTATGATTGACTCAGCAAGTAAGCACTTGGGAGCTTGACTCCAATCCATTCTTAAGGTGCACATAAGTGCTTTTCTACAAGTGGATTAAGGATAAGCTTAACGCTTTTAATGATGCCTATATCTTGTTACTATACAAGTGGAGTAGAGTAGACTACTCTTCATAGGTCCATCACCTATGTGAGTATAGAGTTGGGTCGGCTCTTTGGGAATCTCTATGGAGGCTGTTATTCCCTAAAGATACTCTCTGAAACCAAGAATGTCCAGGGCCAAAACGGACACAACAGAGAACCAAAGTTGATTTGGAAAGTCACTGTGTGAAGCTTGTTGACTTGGCTTACACTAACGGCTAACAGTTCAAGACCTAGTTCACTGATTAGCCAGTAAGTCCGATAAAACTTTCGCTATGGAAGGTTCAAGACCTAGTTCACCTATCCTTATGCAGTTTCTTTTCTCAAGTACCTTACACAATAGAGTCAGTCTCTTTGTGTGTCATTTCCTTGAATCTCCATTCATTGTGGGGATTGTTGGAATTGAAGAATATAAAGGCGAATCTTCGAGTTGAATTATGGCAAGATCCGTTGATGGAATCAACCGGATGATGGTTGGAGTGTGTTCTCCTTCCATTTGTAATGAAGGTGGTATATTCACATGTTCAATTCCGACTTCGAATGAATGAGATATTCAAGTCCAAAGATTGCCTAATTCAAAGCCAAAACGGGACTAAAGGTAGCTTAAAGCATTTAGTCCCACATTGGCCGTGGGATGGAAGTTTGTGGTGTATAAATAGAGAAAAATGAGAACAAAGGGCGTGCCCTTTGGGTACTTGGAGTTTTCGTTTTCGCGCGCGAAAAGGAGAGAACTATGCACGTATGTGCGTGTGCGCGCGCGCCGCCGCTGGCGGCGGCGGCCGGCGCCGGCGCCGGTGCCGGTGCCGGTGCCGGAGCCGGAGCCGGAGCCGGGCTCGGGTCTGGGTCTGGGTGAGTTCGGATTCCCTACCTGGCCTGGTTCTTTTTGAATTGGGTCTCAAGGTATGATCCGAACCAGATCCACTTCCAAACCAGACCGGACCCGATCCACCAACAGGTTGCGAACCTGTTGGACTGCCCGCTCCGCTGTCAGGATCTGAACCGATCCGCCAACGGTCGCGAACCAGTTGGACAGCCAACGGGTGCGAACCAGTTGGCAGACCAAAGGTTGCGAACCAGTTGGCAGACCAAAGGTTGCAGCCTGCCAAAGGTTGCGAACCAGTTGGCAGGCCAAAGGGTGCGAACCAGTTGGCAGACCAAAGGGTGCGAACCAGTTGGCAGACCAAAGGGTGCAGCCTTTGGTTGGGTTCAGACCTGAAGGCCCCTTTTGGAATGCTATATAAAGCATTCCAAGTTCTCATTTTAACACACACAAAATCTGAGATTTCTCTCTCTCTCTAAAAGTTCTGACTTCGGTTCTGAACTGGGCTCCAGCGAAGTGGGAATCCACGACTTCCAGAGCGACTTCCAACGAAGTGGGAATCCGCGACTTCCAAGTGAAGTGGGAATCCAAAAGCGACTTCCTAAAGGAGATTCTGCCAAACTTCTTCAACCTTCCTACGTCCTCAACAGTGGGTGTTCCTCCAAAAGAGTAAGACAAATATTCATTTGAAATTTGTCGTTATACCGCTGTTTTGCTAATCCTGTGTAGGTACTGGTTGACTACGGTTCGACCGTACGGTAATTTGGTAGTGCTATCCAAATACCGTGAAGAAGTGTTGTATCTTGGGAGACCAGCGTCCATTATCCCGTTAGCACCGGTGCGTGGGACGTAATTGTCTTAAGGAGATTCGCTGTAAGCGTACCTCACTTCAAATACTGTATAAGTGGACTAAGTCCTTTATACAGGGGATATACTT
The DNA here is from genome assembly GCA_038442645.1 of Agave tequilana. Lineage (NCBI taxonomy): Eukaryota > Viridiplantae > Streptophyta > Magnoliopsida > Asparagales > Asparagaceae > Agave > Agave tequilana. The sequence goes on along the minus strand of JAVJIF010011560.1, from coordinate 65,422 downwards.
TACAGTATATCAAGATTGACTTAGATTCAGTCTAAGTGTTACTGTATAAGTGGATTAAGTCCTTTATACAAGGGATATACTTTACAGTATATCGAGACTGACTTGGATTCAGTCTAATTGGTGCTTAAACTAAGGAAGGAAATTGAAAGGTGGTTCTTAAATTAAGGAACGTTCTATTGAACGGAAAACCTCCCACCTGATATTTGCCGACCTGGCCAATTAGATTGTTGATATCTCAGTGATCTTGATTAGTTGTCAGATTGATTCTTGTTAAGCAGGATACCCAACAGTCAGGATGTAATTTTATTCTGACATCCTAAGTATTTGAGCCCGAAATGGAGCATTTCTACAAAAAAAAAAATGGAGATTGAGAAAATCATGACTAAAAATATAATCATCCAAGTAAACTTTTGTCGAGAACAAATCAAAACAGTACCCAGAGGTTTCCGTCCTATGAAAGACCCTTCGATCTCTTGAAAAAGGAGGGCCTTGATGGTAAGACAAGAATTACTACTCTCTCACGAGTCAAAACTTCTCTAGTACGATGCACCAGTTGGATTTATCATAGAATTGATCCACGATGGAGGCATTCTCAATACCAGCGACTAACCTGCAAAAGAACAAAGGGAGGAACCATGAGATGCTGCTTGATGTCAAAACTTGAGCACAAGCAGATAGTCAACAGGAGAGTTATACTAAACAAACTCAAAAGGATGAAACAAGAAGACACTTTCCAATCTACTGTAACAAATAACCATGACACATCCCTCAACTTCCTTGAACTTTTCTTTTGTTTTCTTTCAATCTGATATAGCTGGCTAAAAGAATCATATGATGTAGAAAAAATTATATATACATACATCTATGTAACGAATAAAACAATATATAATTTGTCCGTGAAGTTAGAATGTGTTTGAATAGGGTCAGAATTGAGCTTGAGTTTGCGTGGAATCAGTCTAAAATCACCAGCTGTTCACTTGTTGCTATTTTGCCAACCAAGCGCAACCAATCCAACTTAATGCTTGGGTTTGGATAAGAAGGTTTAACCGACCTAACTTGCAGCCCTAAATTCTTATACTCTGTTCAATTGTGATCCTTTATTCTTTAATTAAGAATGCTCAACTGAGCAGTTAGTCTGACTAACTATTGCTAATTGAATCAGATAGATATATTGAGCTCCACAGTCCATGCCACTCAACAAAAACAATCCGTATATATTTCTACTCATAAGCAATGAGACTATTATCTTATAACCTACCTCAAAAGTTGCGAATTACTGCAAGTTCATCCTGATCAGCACACAAGTAATGTTGGCCGCAAGGTTCCATTACAGACATTACATAGTTGTAGCTGATCAAGTGAAGGTCTCAGGAAGGGTAGTTATGAGCTTGATCCACAGAGTTACACAGAAAAATGGACAACTACAAGGTCAGGAACGATGGGCAAATAACAAGAAAGAAGAATCAACTTCCTTTTAGGAGGCTGACTGAAATATCTGTAACCTTGATAACATGGTTTTAAGTAAATACATTTTTTGTCCATGTTAGTATTTCTAGATGTGGTGTTGTTGTATAAGGACTTCCATTTTTCACCCTTCTTTTTTTTTTTTTTTTCACGAGTGTCTTTTCTTATCTTTTCTCAAAGTGAGGGTCCTTATCATGCTCACAATTCTCATCAATTCCTTTAGAAACTTTGACTTTTCAAGGCGTTGGCAAATCAATAAAACAATCTAGAGCAAGTAGAGAATAATATTGCAAGAAAACCATAAGACGAAGTTCAAAACAATTATATATCCAATACTATTCGGGGAATTCTGATGGCCAGATACGTACCTCTCAAGTTCACCTTCAACAAATACATGGTAGTAGCGGTTATAAACCATGGCTCCCTTCTTATCATCTTTCTTTGCTAGCCCATTTGCAAGAGCAGCAGCTGATGCCCCACTGATTTCAGCACGGTGATATGGTAAACGCCAAGGAACAAAATATTCTTGATTAGTTTCAGCCTTCCCATTAGCAGAGGCCGGTCTTTCTTTCATACTAGAGAAAGCTGAAGTAGCCATCATTGGTTTATCCTCTAATCCTTTCTCATCATGACATAATTGATCATGTTCACCCCTTGATAAGTTAGTAGAGTGACGGCAATCGACATCTGTCTCAAGGATCCTTCCTAGTGATATTGTCGAAGAATTACGCATTCGTGGACTGCTGGGACTTATCCATCCTTCATTATACTTGTGCGAAAGAGGTGTCCATTTTGTAAGCAAAGCCTGGTCCTCTTGTTCCACAGCCCACACAGTGATTAAAACAAGACCTCCCTTCCGAACAACTCGAATTAGTTCTTCTATAGCTTTCATTCTCCTGCTCTCTGTGCTCAGATGATGCAACACAGCAATTGAGATAGCGGCATCACCGAAATTGCTTCTATAAGGAAGGTTAACAGCATCTGCAACCAAAACCTCATGCCCTCTACTTGCACATATATCAATCAGTGACAGACTTATGTCACACCCTATGTAGAAACAATTGGGATTGAATCCTAAGTACTTTCCATTTCCACAACCAGCATCTAAAATAACAGAATCAGGCCTCAAAGAATTCAAAAATCCAGCAACTTTTGGCCATTTCACAAATCGTGTAGCACTGAAATGGGGAGCAATGGCATCATACACATGGTGCACATATTTCTTTTCAATTTCTGGAGTAGCTTGAACATTTGTTGATAATGGATTGTCACAGGCAGAAGTTTCAGCATTGAGAGTCTCAGACTCCCCACTTACGTTTATAGAAGACATGTTGGCACTCGAATGAAACACTTGTCCACAACTAATGGGCTTCAAAGTAGACATACTGGTATCTTTAGTAGGTATCAGAAATCCAATACAAGAGGTAACAAAGCTATTAGAAATAGTGACCTCGTTAGGTTTATGGCTTCTAAAGCTTGGACACAGTTGGAATGTTACCGGTGTGAATTTCTGAAGTTGATGAAATGATCTCCCAACCTTGACGGCACCAAGAAGCATGCACTTTGGCGAAAATTCAAAATAACCCCATCAAAATAACCCTGCACATACATATTCAACATCAAAGTCTATTCCTTTCCTATTTTTTTTGACATTAAGAGGCAATAAAATCAGAAGAAAATGGTTATTCTCAAGAAATGTACAAAATCAAGTACATCTTGAGATTCTAACATGCTCCTTGGCATCAAGAATTAGCTTGCTAGCACATGATTCTGTATGAGAGGGAGGAGAATAAATAAGAAAAACTAGATAGAACCATATTTTCTTCAGCTCGCTTGAAAACTTTTGCGGCTTTCAAGCTTGAGTACGACTTCATTAGGGCAATTTCCGAACTCATATCCCCTCCAACCTCAGGTCACGACATATCAACCCAAATGTGAACTTCACATTAACTCATTTACCATTTGCTAGATTGCAACCTACATTGCCTTGTCCCTTCATATTTAATCCTCTTCAATCTAACTAATACTTCTCACAAAAAAAAAAAAGGTTTTAGAAAAAACTCATTAGTAGATATAATTCTCATGAATAAGGTGTTCCAAACACCTAAGAAATAATCATATTAGACCGATAAGTTTTCTAACAAAAAAAATCGGGCCTAAGACCTAAGTTATGCTGAGCATGGATTAAAATTGCTTCTAAGGACAATAACTAAATACAAATTTGATCAAGATTACGAAAATTCCGAGCTATAACAAACGATCATCCATCTAGTTATAAGAACATACAACTAGTTTCAACACTAAGACATTAAATAACTCAACATAAGAAATTTACATTAAAATAATTTAATTCAAAAAGAAATACAATTTAGCAAATTACAGAGAAATAGAAAAAAAGAAAAAAAAATGACATAAAAAAAATTATGCTGAAGAAATAAATTGTAATCACTTTGCAGTTGAATGAGATTTCTGAAGAATGAGCATGCACAAAAATTCTTACACAATGAAAAGATTATGCACCCAATAAATAGAAAAGAGAAGCTATAGCATTCGACAAGAGGGGGGAGGGGGAGGGGCGGCGGCGACTGTCGCCGCCGTGGTTAACAGAGAGAGGGGAAAAGAAGGGGGAAAGAGCACCTCAGCCGGCGTCGAAGTCTCCTTTTGCCATGCCCACCTCGCCCGAGAGAAACACCAAACCCTAGATTTGGGTCCAGTGGGAGTCGAGAGAGGGAGAGAGTTAAGATACTTAGAAAATTAGTTAATGGGAAATTATATTATGAAAATGGTACGGTTCCCAAACTACAGGATCGGTGATCTTCATTTTTAGTCTATATATTTAAATTAGATTAATTATAAAAAGTAAACAATTTTTTTTTTTTACAATACATTAATGACATCTTTTTTTGAAGTCTAATATAAATATATATTTTAACAACTATTGTTATTATTTTGATCGGACTTAAAAGATGAGAATATGCAGGACCAGCCTGCGGCCCAGTCGTGTTGGATCGAAGAATTCAGGCCGGCAGAGCCCAGCCCAAATAACCCAGATGATGATTTTGGAATGATGAGCATGTGCCTTAAACATGGGCTGGCCTGAAAGTTCGCGGGTTGGCCCAAACAAAATGGGCAGTGTGAGCGGGTATTATGCCCAGTTCGAGTTCGGACATCAAGCTTGCCTATTTCAGTTTGGATCAACTTCGGCCCAGTCTGACTCGGATCGGTCTGACCCATTCCGACTCCTAATCAGACTTAAACTTAAGACTCTCTGCAATGCACTCTAGTCTCACCTCTTTTACGAGTGAGTCAGGTCTCACTGTCACTGACTGGCCTTGCTGACAATACTTAATATTTTATCAATATATCATCAGTATAATGTGCAACATATATTTTGTATAATACTAGTATTAAATTAGTATTGGCTCTAATTAATATTTATTAAACTAGTACGTATTATATATTAATATTTATTATTAAATATGTGAATATTTGTATCTGTATCGGCAAATTAAAATACTAACCGTGTTTGCATCCATAATAGTATTGTTTTCTGAAAACTCTTAATCCGAATATTCGTCTGGATCTGAATTTTATATATTTGAATCTGTAATTTTTTGCAGATAGTGTAATTTTTTTCAAGAACTTATCAAAAGTCAAACAACACCAATCAAAACTAACGTCAACATTTCTCAACTAATTTCTTGGTCAATCCGTGTTTGAAGAACTGAACTTGGTCGCCAAGGAACAAAAAAAAACAACACATTTGGTCAACAACACATTTGGTCAACATCATCATCAGCATTCAGTTTCCTTGCCACTCACTCAAACTTTTCTTTTCTTTTCTTTTTTCCCCCTTTATTCTTTGTAGAGTAAATTTATCCATCTCACAACTCCTATATAAACAATGATCAAGCTCTCCAAACTTAATAATACCAAAAAATAAATAAAAGATCAAGGAAAAAAAATCTCCAGTAATGGCAGCTGTGGGGATAGACTTGGCTGACATACATGTACTCAAGAGGCTCCACAAGGAGAAGATGATGGAGAAGAAGAAAGAGAAGAAGAAGAAGAAGACATGCATTTGGGATTTGATCCTTCCAAAATGTCTCATGAGATGAGGCCTAAATAAATTAATATGTAGCATCTTGTGTTTTGCATCTTGTGTTGTTATTCTATGTATTGTTAATTTGAGAAGTTAATTGCTGTTTGCTGAAATTTTTCAGTCTAAGTTTTTTTTTTTCCCCTTCTCTACTTAAATTTCTTGAATTGTTTTTCTCAGAGATAAAATGGAGGTCACCCTCCAGTTTTTACACGCGCGCTGCTCACTAATTATTTAAATTAAATCTTTGAGAGGGAGGGTTGTTACCAGCAGGCTAACCCGCTGGTTAAATTTGTCGAGTTGTTCTTTGATTGCATGAGCTTGAATTGGATGATGAAGATGGAGAAGGTGTCAAAAATTCTCCCCCCACATATATTCACAGTTTTGTTATCAGTAATTAATTGACAGAAAATATGATCAAAGGCCTAATCAAAACAGTATCCATCAAAATAAATGACTAAAAGAATACATCAAAATTTGATGGACAATTGTCATCTTCTCATTAACTCCACATTTTTTTTTCCTTTGGAAACTCATTAACTTCACATTATCAAATCAAAATCAAAATGTTTCTCTCTACAATAAAACCCCACAAACATATGACATATTCTTGCAAGTGATAACTTGCTCATTGAGTGTGGACCAAGTACAAGGAGCTTGATAGTGATGTGTTCTTGACAAAGGAACGTGACTGTAAACGCACTAAAAATAGGAACTTGACTGCTATAACTATAATTGAGGAACTTGATTATGCTGTTTGAAAAAAGAATAAACTTGAATGTTAGTGCTTAATTTGACTTAATTTGTGAAAGACATACAAAATTTAGGTATGTTCATATATCTTTATCATGATGAAAGTTGTTCCATTATGACTTATTAATGAAATAGAGCGAAATTATTGATCACTTTTTATTCAAAAGAACAAAAAATTGTCAATTTAGATGAATATCATCACCATTAAATCCAATTCTTAAGTGTGGCACATGTTTGAAAAAGTAAAGAGCTTGCTTGTGATGTGAGAGAAAAAAATTACTTCGGAAAACTTTCTCTTCTGTATTGAAAACGGATAAAGTTTATTCATTACCTACACGGTTAGAAAAAATTTCTGTCAATAGAATCTATTGGAGAGGGATATTTACATTCATCTACGAGAAAAAATATATTTTTTTCTTCTAGCACGTGCTTCTTTAAAATTATACTTCCAAGGTAACAAGTAGGTGGACAAGGAAATTGTGCATTCATAACATTTACAGTTAGGTAATTGTGTTGTGTATGTCATGTGTCATGTTTTTCTTGATGAAACCCAACATCATTAGTTTATTTATTCCTCAAATTATTCTCACATGGATGGCCACAATATTCTTCAATTCTATATATTATTAACCCTACCAAACTTTGGTCAAGAAGCATCAATGATTTTAATCAATAGTATCCATGAATTGTGTGCTCATTTTAATCAAAACAGATGTCTTTCTCAATTAACTTTATCTCATTTTTCTTATTAGAAAGTGACACCATAAAAAACACACACATCAAGTAGTCCTTTTAACTTGGCTAGCAAGCCATCACATATGACACTTGAAGTCCTACAAATACCTGCAAACTCTATGACCTTGAACTCAGAATCCAAACTCTCATAACTCAAAAATTAGTGAAGAAGTAAACAGAAAGAGAGAGAAGAGATGGCATCATCAATGGGGGGAGAGTTTGCTCAGGCCTATCTGATGAGGAAGCTCCACAAGGAGAAGATGGAGAAATTGATGCAACAAGAGAAGGAAAGCAAAGCAAGACCTTCTTCTTCTACAAACAACAACAACAAGAAGAAGAATGAGGCCAATGAGAGTAGCAGTGGTTTCTTTGGACTCATGAGGAAGAAGGTGCACCCAAGTGGTGTGAATTCCGGCGAGGCCGGAGCTGCGGTGGCCGGAGACGTTTGAGCCTTGGAATGATGAAGGATGGCGTTTGATTAATTAACTTGCTTTATTTGTTAAATTTTTCTTCTTTTGTTTCTTGTGGGCTATAAATTTTTTGCATTGGATGTGAAAAATGAAATTAGAAGTTTGAGATTAGTAACGTATGAGTTTGGTTGACATGAATTGTGAGATGATAAAAATGGAATGCCCATGATTCACACCAAAACATACAGACTATTTTACAGTAATTCTAAATAATTTAGAAATTTTCCAGCACAGTGAAGCATGTGTATGTGCAACACACATTTAGATGAACATTTAATTAGGATTATGATTTTATGCATTAATTCCAAGTGTATCATATATCTCTTGAGTGATCCCACACCATTAATTTACTTAATTTCTACCAAACTGAGGTCAACAAGCATCAATGGTTTTAATCAGTACAATCTAAAATTATTTAAGATCAAACAAAACACCTTTTTTTTATAACTTACATAATTTTATATCAAAAAATTTACCCCACAAAATATTGGCCTCAAAGACAATTGTTGGCCCTCCTCCTCCATAAAAGATTCCACAAATGGCCAAGACAAACTAGTTCGTCAGTGATGACCACAAACACACAGACATCAGTGCTTCCAACTTGCCCTCCAAGCCTTCACATTTTTCTTTTGAAAAAAAGGAAGAACAAAAAAAATATCCAAAAAGTCCAACCTCAAGATTCTCAACTCTCCTATAAATACCCACACAAACTCACAATTCAAATTCAAGAAAACAAAGAAGAAGAAAAATTTCTATTTGAAAGGCCATGGCATCATCAATAGGGGGAGACTTTGTTCAAGACTACGTGTTGAGGAAGCTCCACAAGGAGAAGATGGAGAGAGTACTAATGCAACAAGAGAAGGGGAACAAAGATGGGTCTTCTTCTACAATGAAGAAGAGTGGTGGTGGTTTCTTTGGGCTCATGAGGAAGAAGGTGCATCCGAACGGCACGAAATCCGGTGAGGTCGGAGCTCCGGTGACCGGTGGTGCCGTGTAGTTGACCCTTGGATTGATGAAGGATGTGTTGGTGTTTGATTTTAGCTTCATTATTTTCCTCTTTTGTTCTTGTGGGCTTGCTGTGCAATGCCTCTGGCATGAGATCAGACTAGATTTTTAACATCCTCTTTTGAGTCAAAAGATAAGATTTGTATTGGATTATTGAGGATAAAATGATGTGTTTTTGTGCAATGTGCAGTGCGTGTAAAAATATCACAGAATTCTAAGCTCCTACTTATTCCTGTATCTTCTCAATACATCCTTCCATGAAATCATCCTGGGATAATAAGAAGATATGAACATCTATATGCTTCACATTAAAAAACACATAATAAAATAGAAAGTAAACGTCTAGAAAATTCTAGAGTCAACTAAGGATCTCCAAAACTCCGCCGCCAAAAAGTCAAAAGGCTGAAAGTGTCAATATGTTTCATATCAGCTATCGTCACTGATGACACACTTCCCCAGCATCCCATGCAATTAAGCACATTTTAATAATTTTCGTGCCAAAATCATTCCCATTAAATACAAATCTACGAGATTCAAATATTAGGTCCGCTCTGTTTAAATTGATTTATATTATTTAAAATATTTATAAATTCAAAATCATGTATTATTAATACTTTTTTCTCATCTATTTATCAAGTGACGTAAAATTGACAATCGAAAATAGCATGTTACTTAGATCTACATTTTTAAACATACAAATTCTCGATCCGACTATTTCATCATGATCTAAAAACTTAAAACCCTCACTAATCAATTTAATGTGGAATAAGAAGCACCCAAATGATGCAAAAATCCGATGAGGCCGGAGTTCTCAAGGCAGCTTATTGGCCGTCCGATGAATCAGTGGAGAGAATCCGAATCTCCTTTTTTTTTTTTTGCCTTTTGTATATTAATTCTTTTATTTTTTTTCCCCCTTAATTTGTCTATGTGAATATGTGAAGGAGTGTTATGTATTTCATGAGTATTAGAAAAGAATCTATATTCAAGAAAATATTAGATTCAGTGGTTTGGGTTATTGGAACTGAGATTGAGTTTGGAAAAGCATGAAGATGCATCAAATTTTGCAGTCCATACTTTGAATCAATTTGCACCTCACTCTTGTAAAATTCTATATGTTTGGTACATATGCTTGGCAAATTATATGTTTGGTGCATATGTTTTTTAACTTAATCTTTAAATTAACTCATATAAGAACTCAGTAGACAAGTTATCCACCAAGCTTATTCAAACAATCCAGAAACCAATTTTTCTTTTTCTTTTAAGAAAAAGATGAAATATGTCATTAAAGAGAATATAATAATAAAGAAGAAGAGAGACTGGACATAGAAAAATGTTTAATTACTTAATCCATTAAAATTGAACTTTAACACATGAAACAGCCATCAATTGTGTTTCATGATCTCTCGCGTACTTTCAGCACAAGCAAGAAACATTCTTCCTTTATTTTCTTTTTTTCTTGAATCATAAAATTCAAACTCAGCCCAAAAGTTCAACGAGGAGGAAAGAAATTTTTTTTTTTAGGTCATGACATCAGACCTTCTCTTGTTCAATGAAGATGCAGAAGCAGAGGAAAAGCTGCTGCACCTTCTATAAGTTTTGCTCGATACCACATAGATCATTGAATAGGAACTCAAGACTACATAAATTCTCAATATTTTCTTGCCACTGATTCTATTTTTTTCAGATATATAGAAGCTTATGAAGTACAGAAGAATCGTCCAATCATTTGAAGACTTTTTAGAAGAATCATACAACCATATCAAGACTAAACAAGAGACATCAACAGTTAGTTGCTGTGTTTCAAAACTCCAATTTTTATACAACAACCACATAGATAATCTCAAAAATGTCTTACAATTCTATTTCCCTGCGAGCGCGATGTGGTGGAAAACACAAAGAACCTAGATCACGATCACGATGGTTGAGACGATTTTAGAAGTAGCAAGTATCAAGAATTCGGGTCACAAACCCAGCTTTCAAGCATCGGAGAGTCACCTTCGAGACGATGGTGTGAGGAAAGCAAAGATTTCAATAAACTGTCAACTCTTTTAGCCAAGATATAGGAAGGATAATAGAGCAGCAGAGCGGATGAGTCGAGAGAATTTGTATAACCATCTACATATCAGTGTCACAGAACTGTGCACGCACATCGATGTTGCTTCAGGGTGTTTGCTAGCTGCTTCTCTGTCAGAAGACAATAAGGGCTTATTAGTACTACATAACAAGAAAGCAGGAACCACTTACACCCTATAATTATGTAACAGTCAACACAAAAATATTGCGGCAAATCATCTTTCAAGAAATAATAATCACTACCAGAAAGCCGTTATTATATCAGCTGGAGATGGGGTTGATATGGATCGTAATAAAGTTGTGAAGACATCATCAGAAGAGTTGCTGATAGTATTCTGCAACTTCCTACTAACCTTGATTTCATACGCATAGGAAGTAGCAAAATTATAGTTGATGGAACAATAAAGACTGGCGTTAGACCTAAATGAACATGGGTTCGAAAAGTTAGAACAAATACAGGAGATGGCTATTAACAAAGCTGACTGGAGAAAAAAGAGTCATAGTATGTCCCAAATATTTGGGATAAAAGCTTTGTTGTGGTTGTTGTAAGAAGGTAATGAAATTTAAACCTAGATTTTGGAGAAGATGGCATGGAACCTAAATGGCCGACTTAAATTATTACCGATGCATTTAAGCAGAGATGAAAAACGAGAGCAGCTTCCTCTAGGCTCAAAGGAAAGGAGGAGACCACAATCGTAGTCAAGGTGCTCATTATTTGTGGAGAAACCAAATTGAAACGAAACATTGACATGGACCAATGTACATGTGCATATTCAATGAGATAACAACAGGAAAAAAACTGTTATTAAGACTGTCACGCATGCATGACAATCCATCTACAAATCCAAATAAAATAGAATCTGACTTGCTATCTCCATACTCTCTGTTTTATAATGGATTCACAATGTTTGTAACAGAATGCCCATCCTATTCAATGAAAATTTCAATATGATCCAAGAGACGGGTGGCAATAGTGAAAAGATCATCTAGCATCAATGATCCGGCTGCATCTAAACCATTCACATTATGGGCCTGTTTGGTTGGAGGAAACCAACACAAGAAAAAAAAAAAAAAAATCAAGGAATTGCCTCTATGCTAAAATAGGAAGAGCTTTTCCCTGCAAATCTACCCAGTTTCATACCATAAACTTGGAATTGAGTCTCCCCCATATTTCCTGTGTGGCAGCTGCTTTAAAGCAAGTTTGGACGTGGGCCTCACCATGTTTTCCTTGCAAACTAAACACAAGAAAGAGAGAAATATAGAAAGTAATCTTCTATAGGCTCCACCTAACTTTCCATATTCTTTCTTTCAAAATAAAGAGACCTTATGTGACAAAGAAAAGGTAAGCTGAGAGCGATTTATCACTACTTGCAGATGATTCGTTAAGCCCAACAGAACAATTAAGGTCTGATGAGGACATCACGCAGCTCCTATTTATCTTTTCATACCCTAGCTTATTCAGAGGATTTAGTATTTTGTTTCAGCTTTATTTGTAGTAGGTGTTTTAGCTTTATTTGTGTTCTTTTGTGGGCGTTTAGTACCACATCGGTTATTTCCCAGTACTCATCTCTTGTAAAGCCTATATAAGGCCCCCTAGACTATTGTATTGAAACAATGAATGAATGATTAAAACTTTTCCTCAAATTATTTGTTAAATTCTTGAGTTCTGCTGCTCTCGAGTTTAGGGTGAGAAGCCCGTGCAAGGGGTGGAAACCCAAATCTTTTCTTATCCTCAATTTAAATTTTGGTTTCGATTTGAAGGTGATTGCGATCCAGGTGGTTTTACATCATTTTGGTATCAGAGCACCGGTTTTCAATCCCCTTCAAATATTGTCTTTTCCAAATTTTTCTTTCAATCTCCCAAACCCTAGATCTATATACCAGATCCAGTCAAAAAAAAAAAAAAGAAAAAAAAAGATTACACTGTTCAGAAAAAAAAATACAGTGAAAAAAAAATCCTTCGAAAATCTAAATTCCCACTGTTCATCTTCTCATCGAAAAATCCCTGGAAAATTCGAAGCTTGCACTGTTCATCTTCTCATCAAAAAAATCCCTGGAAAATTCGAAACTTACACTGTTCATCTTCTCAAGCGCCACCGCCTCTGATCTACACCAACGCCCCACATTCCATCGACGACGACGCCGTCCACTTCCAACAAGGCCACCGCCGACTCCTTCCTTGTCGACAAGATCCACGTCTTCATCGACGCCCAGATCGACGACAAATCTCGACGACTTCATCCAACTGAAACGCTCCCGTGAGCACTCGCCCGCCCTGTTCGACGCCGCCATCCAATCCAAACAGCGCCTCGAGCTCTTTCTCAAAGGCGACTCCGACGACCAGATCCCCTTCCCACTCTCTTCGCACTCCCGAGCAACAGAGCCTTCGCCGACGCCGACACCCGTACGTCGTCGCCACCTGCCCTCGCCGTGATCCCCGCCACCTGCCCTCGCCGGCAAGCATCACCACCGCAGTCAGAGCGTCGCCATCCACGTCCTTTGTCGCCACCATCGTCAGAGATCATCGCCTTCCACCACCCGTCGAAGCAGTCGCCGTCGCCTTCCACCGCCCGTTGAAGCAGCCACTGTCGCCTTCGCCTGTCGCCACCAACGCCAGTTCTTCTCCGGCGCCTCCGACTGAAGCACGACGCCGGTCACTGTCGCCGTGCGTAGGGCCAAGCCCTAAGGGCAGATCGAAGGAGGTGAACGGGCTCGCCGGAACTCCCCGATCCTCGTCTTCATCCTCATCTATGCCCAACGGCATCATCGTCGACGATCTCTGACGCCGTCGTCATCATCTTCGTCGTTGCCTCCGCTCGACGAAGCCGTCGTCGCCGACGATCGCCATCGCCGCCCCTCTTCTTTCCTGCCCTCGCCGACGGCCATCAACGATTCGCCGCCAATTCGTCCTTGTCGTCGGAGATCCTCGCCGGCGATAGCTCCAGACCGCCGACATCGCATCGCCGCCGCCGCCGCCTTCGTCGCCCGTCCCCTGCCCTAGCTGCGAGAGCGGCTGAAGAAGTTGGGTGTCGGGAGAGGGCTTCATCAACACCCGCCCAGCCTTTAAATAGGCGAGCCCACCCTGGGTTTGGATCCGACCGGCCCAGGTCCATTCAAGTCCACCAGGCCCAGTCAACAGTACAGGCTTTGTTCTCCATTCAAGTCCACCAGGCCCAGTCAACAGTACAGGCTTTGTTCTGACTCAGTTCCAGTTGCTTCAGCCCAAGCCAGGTTTAGTTGATTGCACCCGAGTCACCCTACTGAGTCAACTCAGTCCTGGAATTGTTCTGACTCAGTTCAAAGCAACGCAACACTTCAGACGGCCGTTCAGAGCTCGTTTCAAGTCCAAATCGAGCCGTTTTCGAGGCAGTGGATTCGTGACAACCAGTACTACGCTCCTACAGCAGTCACAATCTGGTTCAAGCTCCGATCATCTTCCAGATTCAACTCAGTAGATCAGCGCGCCACAATTCACAGCTTGTTTCTGCCCTGATTCGGGCCCGATTTGCGCCATTCTCGAGGCATCCAGCTTCCACTTCTTATCACCGCTGTCCAAGAGTCTTGTGGGCGATCTCAACTCTTCAGTGTGAGTATTTCTCTGAGGAATCTTCGAGAACTTTTGCGTTTGGGTGTGAACGACTCCACCTCAGGTGATATCACAACTTGACCTAATTCGTTAACTGTTGATTACTTGCAATTACTATACGGATTGCTATAATTTGTTGGTAGAAATGCTATTTGCTTCGATCTAGTGGTTGCATCTTTTCATCATTTTAGGAATGCATTTTTATTTACATTTAAAGCTTAAATTTTAGGGAATTTTTTTGTTTAGTGCATACATTTAGTTTAATTGACTTTAGGGCTCTCTGTTGCATCTGCTTGCTTGCTTGAGTCATCATGACTAATCAGCATTATAGGGACTCCTACTTAGACCACCTACACAATCTCCATCAGGGTCATATGTCCGTTCATGAGTACATTACCATATTTAAGGACTTAACCCATCGTAGTGAAGTGAGGGAGCACCCTTCTAAGACTCTAACTAGGTTTATTTGGGGTTTACGGCCTAAAATAAAACGTGCTATGATTACTGGCCCCTATGACCTAGACACTGTTGAAGATGCCTTTGATGTGACATTAAGATTGGACTTGACTTTCAAAACGCTGGTCAATGCCAAGGTCAAATGTTCTAAATGTAAGGGCTATGGACATTATCATTATCAGTGCCCCTTGGAGAGTCAACATGTTAGAACTGTGCCCACTGATGAAGTTGACGAATCGAAGGCTGTTAAGGATGACCAAGTTTCTTCTAAAACTGTTAATATAATTGAAGACATAGCAATTGATTCTGTCGCACAGATTATTGAGGAAACTAACATGTCTTCTGATAGGGCCAATGATGACGTGGACGGGACAATTGAACCTAATATACCCACTGTGTCTAATCAACCATTCAAGTCTCCTTGTGTTGAACCTAGTTTTATGGTTATTCCTATCAATTCATCTTTTAGGGAGTCACCTGAATTTCTTGCCGAGGTCCAGCAGAGAGTTTCTAATACTTCTTTTTTGGGTTGTTTAGAGTTTGTGTCCGAGTCCCCTGTACCTCCATCGTTAAGTGTGTGTCCTTCTAGGCATATTATATCTCTCATTCTCCCATCGTTAGGAGTTATGCTTAGAATACCTAATGCATTGCATCTGCCTGTTGCACATATTGATGATTTCACTAGGCTGAAAGCAATTTGCAATAACACCTATAAATTTGCTGCATACCCATATAGTATTTTGCAGGAATTTACAGTTGATAATAGGGTGATGGTTACGAGTCACTCTGAGGCCACGAGAAAGTTGCACGATTGGCGTAAAGATTTCAAAATGACTCTTAAGAGGATTGCGTACATTGCTTACGAGTTGGATAGCCCGTGGGATCCTAGTATCAGCTCCGTTTTCAGCCAGGATGATGCATCTCGCTCTACTATCTGTTCCTTGATCGTGCTGCTATCTTCCACCACTGATCTGTCATGGAGACCAGCTCCTCCTCCGTCACCATGGTCTCGACATGATGTTCCCATGCTGCTGCCACGACCACCACCTTGGCCCGATTGAGATGCTTCGTGAGGAGAGTCCTCATTCGACAGGGTCGAGTTCCTCCCACCCCGAGGGAATTGATGAGGACATCACGCAGCTCCTATTTATCTTTTCATACCCTAGCTTATTCAGAGGATTTAGTATTTTGTTTCAGCTTTATTTGTAGTAGGTGTTTTAGCTTTATTTGTGTTCTTTTGTGGGCGTTTAGTACCACATCGGTTATTTCTCTGTACTCCTCTCTTGTAAAGCCTATATAAGGCCCCCTAGACTATTGTATTGAAACAATGAATGAATGATTAAAACTTTTTCTCAAATTATTTGTTAAATTCTTGAGTTCTGCTGCTCTCGAGTTTAGGGTGAGAAGCCCGTGCAAGGGGTGGAAACCCAAATCTTTTCTTATCCTCAATTTAAATTTGGTTTCGATTTGAAGGTGATTGCGATCCAGGTGGTTTTACATCAAGGTCTGTTTGTTTTGAAAGAAAGAATATGGAAAGCTAGGTGGGGGCTGCAAAAGATTGTTTTTCATATTTCTCTCTTTCTTGTGTTTGGTTTGCAAGAAAAATATAGTTCCAAACTTTTCTTAAGGTAGTTGCCACATAGGAAAATGGAAAGGCCCAATGCTAAGCTTATAACATGGAGTTGGGCAGATTTGTTAGGAAAAGTTCTGCCACATCAGCATAGAGGCAATTCCTTGGGTTTTTCTTCTTTTTTCCCGTTTTAATTTCCACCAACCAAACAGGCCCTTAGTTTCTAGACCAATCAGAGTCAACCCAATTTTAAGAACTATCCTACACAACCTATGGCAGCATTTCTTGATCTACACACCAGGAGGTCACAAAAGAAAAAGAAAAACTATGCTAATCACTTTTAAGGTTTGATTACAATCATTTATTTTCTTCTTTATAAATTTGAGGAGAACATTCCATATGAAGTTCTTGCTTAAACCAACAGGGAGAAAGTTGGATTGCCAAAAGGACAGGCCTCTCAATCATATGCCTCAAAAACTTATTATTTGTTTTTTGACAATTTTCCTTGAATACTTAGCCTGAAAGCTGAAACTCCAGAGCAAAACCAATCAAGCTTAAAAAATAAGGTTCTAGTAATATATTCAATTGGGTGCCGATCAGTGTTTTTTATGCAACTTCTAGATTTCTAAAGCTATTCTCCATTGTGTCTTCAAACAACGCAAGTACTGATGGTTTACAGCACCAACATAGTAAAGAAAACTATATAGTGAGAACTACTAAATCATTACAGGGTCAGAGATAGCAAAACCTTCCTGCGTCGGAATTTATTACAACATATTAGTCAAACACCATTCACTGTTTTTCCTAAGTCATTCAACCACCGCAATGTCCCTTATAGCTTGTTGAGCAATCAACATTAAGCATCAGATTTTGAATTAGTAGAATTACTACTAAGATGTTTCTATCAGACTTGCCTGAGAGTGACCCCATCAGGCACGCTTGGTACAAAATGCCAGTTATAATTAATTAATTCTTAAATTCATAACTATTACCATAGAACCTTCTTCACACTCAATGTGGGTTGTGGGACCATTCACTTGGGGCGCCCAAGAACCAAACTAAAATTTATAGAAAAACCAAGATAGTTAAACAAGGCTCGACAAGTATAGCCGTGGTTGTATTACATATATTTCATTTAGGAACTTCCCATGCATCCCTTCTGCATGCTGCCCATCAGTAACCATATTCTTGTATTGTCATTCAAGGGTCAAAGCATTTGGTAAAGAAACTATCATGTGAAGGCTTCTCACAAGGAACAAATCCCGAACAAATATTTGAACACTATCAAAAGATCATTCATCCATGATTCTATCCTCCAGAAAGTTAAACAACTCGGTGATTTGAATAACCTTTAGGTGCATATGTGAGTATCTATGCTTTACACTAGACATTTTCCATCAAGTGAACCTTCTGGACAATCATCCGCCCAGCCTGAAGCATCTTATTTGTCACAGTTTAACCAAATTTTGCAATACACGACTTTCTTCCAATGATTCACTGAATTCCAGTGGGGCCATTCATAGCCAATCCAAAACAGCTGAGACACATTTTATTGACTAGCATGCTTGAGTCATGGTTATGCATGCGGCAAAGAAATGGCCTGACAAGTGTCTGCCATTGAAATGACAGGCTGGAAGCAGAAGGTTTGATGCCAATCCGCGTATAGTGTCCTAGTTCTTCAAGATTTCAACATATCTTGTATCCATGTCATGTCATGCATTGTGTAAGTGTCAATGTTTTTTTTGCTTGATTGTATGGCAATAATAGTTTACTCCTTGACGTAATACCTAAGCTTTGATGCAATGATTAATCAGGTATGCAGCAGACATCACTGGAGAAGAAAAGTGGATAAAGAGTATTCTATCTTCTTCTAAGTTATAGGAGCTGAAAATCATCCACGAAGATCGATTAACATTTGTCTAAGCAAGTTAAACTTTTCATGATGTAATAGAATTCTATTATTCCTATCCCATTTACTGACTATTTATACTATTATATACAGGCATTTTAATCATGAACAATAACTGAATGTAGTTTTAAGCCCACAGTTAACTAATGCAAACTGCCTCTAATAGCAGGAACAACTCTTAGGGAAATTTTAGATGCAAAAGGAAAATTTTCACTGGAATAAAATACTCACATATATGACAGAAAGAACCTATTTTCTAACAAGATAACCCTCACTGCGGTTATTCACTAATTTTATGCATATGTGCAAATGAACACAGGAAGAAAGTAGCAGACGAATCAAATACGACATATGAAGTTCCACATTCTAATATATTTGCACATCACAGTAATCATTTGCAAATAGGGTTAGCCTCCTATAATGTTGTACTCATACCATCTGATATCTAGGTGCGGAAAAGATCACAAAACTGACTCACTAAACACATTTGAAATTTTTTCTCTTAAGAATGTTGGCAATGTTACCACAAAGTTACTCCTAACTATCCTGAACAGCTTAGGAACATTCTAGATTAATTCCTAGTAAAATTATTTGTGCCTTTAAAACCTATTTGGAATATAATATATCATTAATCTGTCATCAATAGGATGCTCTTTATAGGCCTACAGACTCTATGACCAACAAGCAAAATTTCCCTCTGTGTGCCTAATACCGGACAAAGCTGCATATTCTCCCATCTCAACTAATTGGCAAGCTCTACCATTCTATTATAAGAATTCAAATATACTCTATGTGCTTTATTAAAGTTTTTTGGTAATAGAACAAGGTTTGCAAGTGGCGGCGTCTAGAAAATCTCCGTGTAGGAGCATTCTAATACTTTGACAGATCTTTATGGAGATATGCTTGTAACGAAAACTCTCTTGTCAAGTCTATCTATAATTTGATTAAAAAAATTGATTAAAGCTTTATTTGATGAATGGTATTGTCGCACAATCTACAGTAAAAGTGTCAGATTTTGCAATGGAATGTCAACATCGCATGGTTAATCATTTTTATACGTCTAGGATCCGACTGTCAGGAACCTAAAAAAGCTAATATTTAGAAGTGGACAAGCAACACTGCCTGAAGGCGAGTTATATTTGATAATGCTCCAATGGAATTGGAACTAAAAAAATATAAGAAACTTTAATTATTCAATAGCAGTTTTTACAATACTACTGATGCAATGTGAATAAAATTTGTAACAAATATGAATGATAGCAAGCTAACGCTCATCCAATTGGGATAACTTTTCTATGTTTTAATCAAAAACATTATTTCATTTTTTTAACCAGCTATGAAGCATTGTAGGAAAATTTAAAATGAAAAGAAATCAAATAAAGAAATAGAAAAAGTGAACAAGGATCAGGTAGAGTACCACTATTTTTGTCTGATACTGGAGGCCGGACGACAACATGCATTGTAATAACACCACCTGGAAGCTCTCCGACTGGCACCCTGGACTCAGCAATTGTGCGATTGTTCTCTAGTATTTTTCCCGCATTGATGAGTTTCACATCATTTATTGTCTTGGGGCAAATTTCTTTGCCTGACAATAAAATCAGTTAAAGCAATGGAAGAACTTAATCAGTATTTCAATCCAAAATAAAACTAATAATAGAATGCAATTTCAAATGCAAATATTTCAAACCACGAGACAGAATAAGCCATGCAATGCAATTTTAAAACAGAAATAAAAAACATTTTTAGATAAGCAAATATTTTGGGTACCACGGGTAAATACACCTAGGAGCAATCAGTATGACATCTATGCAAATACATCTAGGAACAATCAGTTAGAAAATCAAAAATTTTTTCAGTCAACTTGAAGGATTTTCCACACAGCACTAATGTCATCAATGAAGCATGCAGTTAAAAAAAATATTACAACAACCTGATTGGCACTTGACATCTGTTTCTAGTGAGTTTTAAAAGATAGTTTACAAATATAAGAAAAGTAGTTGTAACCCAAAGTAATGAGCGGCATAATGTGAAGCAAAATGCATGCACCCACCCACATACACGCACACTGATACACAACAACAACAACAATAACAATAACAATAACAACAACAAAGCGTGCACGCACACACAGACATAACAACACCACCAACAAAGCTTTCATCCCACGCATGCACCCATTACCCACCCACCCACCTGCACACACAACAACGACAACAAAAATTCAGAAATTGCTCCCAAAAAAACCCTTTACATTTCTTTATGATTAAAAAGAACAATATAAATGGTTAAGGCCCATCTGTGAAATATTTCAGTAGAGAACCCATTGACCTTTACTAATATGAAGAATAAACTCCATCTAAGTATCATTCTTCTCATTCTTCTAGCCCTGCATCAGAAAGAGGAGACTCCTACCTCCCTTTTACCGAGACCTTGCACCTGATACCTACATGCATGCGTGTTGAAGCAAACATATCAACTATCCAGCAATCACACTATTAGTGGAAAATATAAAAGTCTCTTAAACTTTATAGTCTTTAAATGGACATATCATTCCTTTTGTTCAGCCTCGAAAGCCACACATATGTCAACATTCTAATATCTATAAGCTAATCTCATGCCTGAACCCCACTATATTATTCCGATTAGACATTATCCTAACAGTGACTCATATAATTTCGCTCCAGCATCAAAATGAATGCTTATGCTGTTTTCCTCCAATACTGTTAGAGCGTGTTTATCGTTCACAGTTGTATCCTAATGCTTTGATTAAAGCACATAACCATGAACATTGTCACCGAAATACTTTTTTATGTTGACACTTATCCTCCACATATATAGAACATCATTCAGAATATAGAGAAATCAAACTTTCTTTTCTCAAATTAGCTAACAATTCAAGTTCTATTGAATAGAATGATATACAACCAGCTCATCAAACAACAACAGAAGGATGAACAATTTAATCTATTTCCTACACTTCAAATACTGCAGTCTTCCAAGTTACTGGAAAGTGGAAACAGTAAATGATAATCCTATATCGGAGCAACAAATCCCCCGTCACTTATATAATCCAACCCTTGCATTTGCATCTCTAAGAGAAAGAACAGATCTCTGGGTCCACACGTTCTACGTAGGGCATCATTTCATCATTATTTGTGCACTTCAGCCTGCTTTGGTGACAGATCACAATTTTTAAGGCTCCACCATAGCATTAGCTAGTTGTTTACCTAGCATCAACTCTCCATGAGCCAGCATCCATGCCATGTAGAGGCATCAATGGCAAAAGGAGAGGCTCGCAATAAACCGTGAAGGGCGGTAGACTGGCAGGGAGAACAACTGCATCCAGTTTAATCTCAAGCAACCATGGAGAGCAACTCTATGAAGCAATTTGTGAGAATAAATGCACAAGCTAATGAGAGAAAACAATTGTCCGATGAAACTTAAAAAGAAAAACAGCTTGACAAGAATTCTACATACCCTCTCTCCCTCCTCAAAGAATTATTAACCCAAGAAACATTAAAGAGAAAGAGAAGGAAACCAAATGAACAGGCAATCAAATAGATTAGCATGCTAGCAATCTAATCATATACAGATACACAAGAAAGGAAAGGAATCATAACTTTATTCATCAGAGCAAAATAAAGTTATTATAGACACACCAAGGAAACTTCTTAATTGATAAAATGAAACAATATATAGTTCAATTATAGTACCATATGCCAACAATATGAAACTAAAACATAATTCAACAATTAGTCCTTTGCCAAATGAACTGAGAGTTTAGTCAATTGTGCTAAAAAAAGTTGGCACAATTGGGGAATTCCACTGAAAAAACTGAAAAAAAGAAAGAAAAAAAGAAAAAAAACATCAAATTCTCACCTTCGGGCCATCGATCCAATATGATCTCTTTGAGAGATCCAACTGTGGTTGAAGGATCATATTTGTTGGGGCCGATGTCAGTACCATCAAAAAGCCTAAACTTGAGCTCGACCAAATCATCTCCAGCCATCATGAGCTCAATCTCTCATGAACCCCTTTTGCCTCCAAATCAATTGAATTGCAACCAAAATCACAACTTTGTAACAGATTCACTATCTACAGACAAACCAATAAAAAGCCCACAGCAAACCTTTTGCCCGCAAATATTTACAAACCCATGTCATACAAAAGCACAATAAATTCTCATCAGAGACAAGAGACCCAGATCGAATTTCTCGATCCCAGCTCAAGAGATCGATCCAAAAACCTCAATTTCAGCAGCAAATAAAGAAAAAAGCGGGCTCTTTATGGGGAAGAGGACCCAAGGAAGAGACCCAGCTGGGGATTTTCCCAATTGTCGCAGGATTGGGGATGACCCGAGTTTCGGTCTTGGTTTGTATATATTTGCGTGCCCGAGAAACCAAAGCATTACTCTCTCTCTCTCTCTCTCTCTCTCTCTCTTCCCTCTCTCTCTCTAAACTGAGATAATTTCTGAATCTAATTCATGAATGCAAAGTTAAAAAGAGGATCTAAATTTTTATATTTTTCTTGTAATCATTTTCTCCATTCTTGTATTTACTTTAGAACTGTTTTCTTTTTTTTATTTTCTTTTTTGCCTTGAAAAATTTTTTCCAAAGCTAGGAAATGAAGGAGAATATATTAAATTTCTAAATTGGAAGTTTTCAAGTAAACAGTAATTTTGAACTTGTTTAAAAAAACCAATTCTATCGTTAGAAGAAAAAGAAATATAAGACTTTACGCAAAATATTATGAGAAATAATAATTTTTAAATATCAATAATTTTTGAAAAATTTCATTACAGTCACTTATTTTTCTTCATAATTAGGAAAAAAAATCTTTTCTTCATAATTTTATTCGCTAAAGTCACTTCCATGTCAACGTAAAATGATTCCTCCCACTACTTTTTATGTTTCCATTTTCTTTTTCACCCTTCCCTATCGTCCTGACGTTGCCCCTCAACCCTGACCCTGACGCCGAGTAATTCGTTAGTCGACCTGCGCGGTCAGGTCACCGTGGGGCTTGGAAGGGGATGGGGGAGCCCCCAGACCTATTTTTTTGTGATCAATTTTTTGCAGACCTCGTTTGTTCAGTGCTCACGATGAGTTTTGTTTGTGTTTGTAATTGATGTGGTTTTAGATCTAAAAATCATTAGGGATCATTTGATGCCGGTAAACGAGGTTTGCTGATGATGACGATGTTGATATGAGGATTTCAACTTATGATCGCAGTCTTATGTGAGGACTGTGATCAACAATCCTTTATTAGAAGACTGCGACTATAATCGCATTCTTTTTATTAATTGAAAATTATGGCATTTTGTAAGGACTGCGATTATTGTCGAAATCTCAATACAGACTGAAATTTTGTGTTTTTGTGAGGACTGTGATCATGACAACAGTCTTCATAAAGAGTAAAAAAAGGCATTTTTATGAGGATCGTGATCATGGTCGTAGTCTTAATAAAGAGGATTGTGATCATGATCGCAGTTTTATAAAGTCTCAGAAACGTGTACCAGTAAAGTGAACAGCCATCATGGTCACAGTCCTCAGAAATAGGACATTTTTTTGTGAGGACTGCGACCACGAGAACTATGATTATGATCGCAGTCCTCTATATATCAGTTATCTGCATTTTCAAAGCAGTCCGTTTTTTTCGAAGTGATTATTACGGGACATTTGCATTTTTCGCCGCTGAAAAACGCTTCTGCGCTTGACACGTGAGCACATGCGGTTGGCTTAAAAAAAAGAGGTGGCTGAAGCAAATAAAATTATGAACCTGAGTTTTTTTCCTAACTACGATTTGATATAGAAGGCTCTAGCGAAATCCCCCTAATTTTTAATCGAATAAGAGAAATAACAATTTTATCCTCAGATGGAAAAAATTATTGTACAATTGTAAAAGTCTATTATAATTGTTCATAAAAATATGAAATCCAAGACCTATCATTGACAAGAGGCATCCCCCACTCCCTCCCCCCTCTCTCTCTCTCTCTCTCTCGTGTGTCGGTGGAAGAATGCTTTAAAGTTGTGATTTCTCAATCATATTTAATGTCTTGCCCTACTTTTCTCAAATTCTCATCTTAGAACACACCTTCAATTATTTAGATTTTTCATCCTTCACACACATTCTTTTAAAATCAAACATGGAATAAAAATGCCAATTCCTTGGACCATTAAAGGCAGAGCACCCAATTCTTGTGTTTGTCTTGGAATTTCAGAAAGGTCTTGATGCCAACCATGCTTTCAACCTTAAATGTTAGTTGTCAAGATTGTCCAAGTATTGTTTTCTTCCTCTTCATTTTTTTCTTCCATTAATTTTGCAGCCAGTCTCTTGATTCTTTTAACAAAAACAGAAAATCAGGGTGGCTTGTAATTTTTATAGCAACAAATGATTATAAATAAGTGATCAAATGTCTTGTTTGTTAATGCAACAAAAACTTAATTCTTACTGCAAATTTGAAGAAAAATAGACCCTAAAAATGTTGGCAAGCAAGATCCAACTGTCCAATCTAATTTGATACAATTAGAAAGACCACCAGAAAATATAGGAATTTTTTTGTTAGATGTCAAGATCTTTTAGAAAGATCAGAATCCATACCAATTTAAGAGACACAAGGAAGCATCAAAGTAGGCAACTGCTTATTACAAATAGATTAGAAAGCCCCCATTAGGACCACTTGCAACTATAATTTGTGACTGAAACCTTCTCTTATCCAAAGTTACAATAATAGTGATTGAGAGACACCACTAGCCTCCCCCAATCTCTAAAGAATGTCAGGTTAACAACATGTTTTTTCATAAATTTTCAAGAAAGAATTTTATTGAAACGATGATTGAAACTGAAGTTTCGAGTTTTGACAGGCAAAAAAAAAAAAAAGAAAATCCAGTAAATGGCACAGACAGAGCAAATGTTGACTTCTATTTTTAGTGATTCAAATCTTGAAAAACCCATCAATATCAATAAAAGATGTTGTCCAAATCTTCTAATAAGATCACAACTGCCTCCCAATTTTCAATGGATGGTTGTAAAACACATCTTCTCCTCATTTGACAATAATACAGGCGGAGATAAATACATGCCAACCACTCTTACAAAATGCATGCCAGTTTCTGGTGACAGTTTAATCAGTCGTCCACAACAGAAATTTCAGAGAATAGAAGACTAAGGCAACTATATATGTCGACAAAAGATTGTCGCTAATTCCCTGGCAGAAGTTCTCGATAGCCTGAAAAAACGATCATCTCCATTGAAGTCTTCAAAGAAGCTGAGGGTGTCGCGTGCCAGGAGTTATTTGACTCGATATTAATAGATGAAAAGCATTCCAAGTAAGATGAGCCCGCAATCAATTTAGACTTCTTCAACCTTAAGCCCAACTTCTCGAGATATCTGAGAGCAGTTCAGCATAGAAAATATGGTGGTGGTGGTGATTACAGTAATAGTAACAGTAATAATAAGTTGAAAATAACCTTTTGAAAATGCATAAACTCCTTCAAACTAGGTAGTTGAACATTATGCACTGACCCCATTCTTGCCTTTTATGTGTAGGAGAAGGTAATGATTGGTGGCAGTGACCCATAAGGCTCCACTGAAATTGTATTACGAATTGACCTAATGATAAGAGGACTCCAGAGCTGCCACCCCTCATTTCCATTCTAAAATATATTCCAACACTTTTGTTGGCAGTATCACATCAGCTTCGGCATCACTGCTTTGAAGATGTCAAATGAACAATTTTCTGTTTCTTGAATTTTAAGGGACATGAGACCCACAAAACTCAAGCATCAAGACAACATGGTTGCAAGAAAAGAATACCTGTGGATGATTGCAGAGCATCCCAATACCTCAGTAAACTTGCAGTAGTTTTGGCTCAAGGCTTCCTCAAGCACTTGATAGCTGTGAAAAATGGATATTAGTAGTAGGAAAAGGGTTTTATCTCAGGAATTCCTGATTGAGTTAGGTAGAAGTATATTATTTTCCAATTTTTGATTTTACAGGATTGAAGTTTTTGATGAGTTGAGAGACAAATAATCTAGCAAAACAAACAAGAAACTGAACTTCTGTTTGTCGATTATAACTTTTATTCACATATTTCTCCCAACATGAATGTCTCGCAGAAGAATGAAAGGGATAACCACATGATTTCAGAATAAGGACATAAATGTAGTCTTGATCTTGGGTTCTCAAAACCAAGGGCTTATAGGTTCATTTGCAATGTAATGGACGGTGAGAATCATAACGGTTTTGAAATATGAGATGCTCATAAAAATCTTTGATACAGTGCAATGTATATCAACTGAACCTGCAGCACCAAGCACAAAAAGGTAGGTAACGAAGAAAGAATTACTGTTCATACTGTAACTAGCTCGCAAATTGAGAGGGAGAAATCATCAGCAAGAGTCAACCAAGAGAACTTTTGCAGCGAACACCACATTTATGCAACAAGTGCCTGTGACTCAGACTTTTCCGTCACTTGCATTATTCCTACACTGAATTTAGTGGAAGCAGCATACTCATACTAAAAAGACTCCACTAAAAAGGCATGAGGATATGGAGCTAGCATCTAAATATGGGCCCCTTTGTTCTAGTGCATACAAAGTCGTATCTTTCTCAATCAGACTAAATCCACGAGATTAAGAAGATTTGATTCCCTTTAATTTTGTTTCTTTTTGTCTTTTGCTCCATGATCTCTGTAGTTTATAATACCAATGATTTGGATTCTATTGAGCTGTTATATGCTAATCATAAAATAAAATTTAGAGGTAGGCATTTTGGCAAGATCTGAACGGCCTTTCCGATGTAAAGAAAAGACTAAATGATAAGGTTTAAGAATTCTGAAACTGTTATTTTGTTGTAGCAACCATAGAGAGAACATAGATAAAAAGGAACCGGACTATCATTATTTAGCATACTTCAAATCATCAAAGAAAATACTAAAAATATACTGGAAAATAAAATTATAAACTGCAGCATACAGATGACATATTTTATATCTAACTTTATTCACAAGGATGAAGATTCATATTGATTTAATAGCTTCAGAAAACAGTAACAATAACAAATCATAACTAGGATAGAAGGAAATAACGACACCACATAGTTCCAGAGCATACCGTGAGGGAATTTGATGCTGACTCACCAGAATAAAATATTTTACCAAGCAACTTGCATGACAACCTGGACACAAAAAGCTTAGTGGAGGTGTAACATCCATTAGTTTAATCTAATCAGAACCTTAATAATAATGTTGGTGTCAAAGTTAGCAGCACTTATGCATCACATTAATGCAGATAGGACCTCTCGATCTGTATCACATTTATGCTTCCAATTCATCAGATTCATCAAATATTTTATTCAACAATTGCTGGAAGATTGTCAATATATATGTCATATCAGTGATACACCAACAGAGCTTGAAGACTATCCACCGAAGAGACTTACTGCGCTGAAGTCCATGATCAAGGATACTTAAAAATGCCACTCACTCGAGAAATAATCCATGTTCTCAGAATGCAAGTTTAAGACATTTATGAAGCAATCATTCATAACAGGTGACAGCATGACCTGTATTTCTGGTAGTTGTTGGAAGCCTGCAAACATGAGCCATGAGAAAACCAACTGAGAAGCACGAAGTAGTTGCATTTACTGACAGCTGAACCCATTTACTAATATAAAAATACATGAGAGCAGAATACAAAATTGAGTACTTTCATCTAAAAATGAAAACTCACCAAACAAGCAGCATATAATGCAGGTATACGCTTTAGTAATCACGGGTGGTCTGATTTTCATCAAGATGACTTTCTCCTTGATTTTTGTTTCTTGAAAGTTGAAACGTATCCTCTATTCTGTAAACTATATGGAGCAAAGGAGTAAATAATAAAACTTGAATTCTTGAATTTAATTTTCCTTCAAGAAGAATATAATTTGCTGTGCTCTGTCTTGAGTAGGTTATAAGAAAGTGGCAACAAACAGAAACTTAATACTCATAGCACATAAACACAATAAAATGAATTTACTAGATAGCTGAAGTTTTATGCTTTTGAGTTTTAATCTCATGACATTTCTACATAACAGTATTTATTTAATCCATATTATCCTAAGCCCCTGTCAAACATAATACAGAAAACTAGTTTTATGGGATGAATTTAACTGCACTTCTTAATATGAGTACATAAGATTTTGCTCTTCAATCATACAGTTGATAAGATCAATGACAACTTGACTGTTTCACAAACAACAACGAATGAGAAGCATGGTTTCAAATATCGAGTCTGATGTAATCAATGATCGCAGTCACCTTCGAATACAAATAAAAAAGAAAAACTAAGGTTTTACAAGAAATAAAATGAAAAAAGAGATTAGGGTTGGAGAAAGAACCAGATAACTTTGGGCTTCGCACCCTTTTCACCGCGGGCTTCGCACCCCTTTAACCACGGGCTTCGCACCCAAAACTCAAGAGCACTCTCAAAAAAATTTAACTGAAAAAGTTTTTATTTACTCATTCTCTACTTATTCATTGAGTTGAGCCTCTTTATATAGACACTTACGAAATTCTCTACTTATTCATTGAGTTGAGCCTCTTTATATAGACACTTACGAAATGATCTTCTCGGATATAACCGATGTGGTACTACAAGAAAGATAAACAAAATACATCTCTAAATAAGGTAAGGCATGAAAAGATAACTGGGAACTAGTATGATGTCCTCATCAATTCCCTCGGGGTGAGAGAAACTCGACCCGTTCAAGTGAGAACTCTCCTCACGAAGCATCTCAATCGGGCCAAGGTGGTGGTCGTAACAGTATCACTGGTACGCTATGTTGATACCATGGTGATGAAGGTGGAGCTGATCTTCGTGACGGGTCAGCTGTGAAAGATGACAGCTCGATCAAAACATAGAGAGTAGATCAAGGCGCATCATCCCTACTGAAGACGGAGCTAATACCAGGATCTCATGGCCTATCCAACTCGCAAGCAATGGAAGCAATCCTCTTCAGAGCCCTATCGAAGTCTTTACACCAAACGTGTAACTTCCTCACAGCCTCATAGCGACTCGTAACTATCACCTTATTATCAACCGCAAATTCCAGCAAAGTACTATACATGTACACATTAATTTGTGAGTATCATTGCAAATTGTTATCGGCCTAGTGATATCATCAATATATGCAACAGGCTAATGCAATATAGTAGGCTCAACTATCTCATTCATATCATCACTGGCACTATCAGACATGTGAATTTCATCAATTATCAGTGTGTCGGCACCAACTGTTTGTCTTCAATTATACTAACAGTATTGGAAGGAATGTGACTTCCTCAGTAACATTCAAGACGTTAACTTCATCACTAGACACAATTCTAATATGTTGACTCTCCGAAGGACACTGATAATCATAATGTTCATATCCCTCACATTTTGAACACCTGGCCTGAGCATTGACTAGGGCTTTGAAAGTCAAGTTTAACCGTAATGCAACATCAAAGGCCTCTTCAATAGTGTCTGAGTTATAAGGGTCAGTAATCGTAACACGTTTTATTTTAGGTCGTAAACCCTAAACAAATCTAGTTAGAGTCTCAGAAGGGTGCTCTCTCACTTCACTACGATGGGTTAAATTCTTAAATATGACAATGTAATCATGAACGGACATATGACTCTGTGGAGATTGTGTAGCTGGCCTAAGTGGGGGTCCCTATAATGCTGACTACTCGTGATGGCTCAAGCAAACAAGCAGATGCAGTGAAGAATTCTAAAGTCAATTAAACTAAATGTATGCACTAAACAAAAAATACCCTAAAGTTTAAGTTCTAAATACAAAGAACAATTTATTCCTAAAATGATGAAAAGTGATAAATGCTGATGCAACCACTAGATCGAAGCAAATAGCATTTTAACCAACAAATTATAGCAATCCATATGGTAGTTGCAAGTAATCTAACAGTTAACGATTCAGATCAAGTTATGATATCATCTGAACGGTGAGTCGTTCACGCCCAAACGCAAAAATTTTCTAAGATTCCTCGGAGAAATACTGACACTGAAGAGCTGAAATCGCCCACAAGACTCCTGAACAGCGGTGATAAGTGAAAGATGGTTACCTTGAAAATAGAACAAATCGAGCGCTAATCAGGGCAGAAACAAGCTCTGGACTGTGGTGTGCTGATCTGCTGAGTTGAATCTAGTAGACAACTGAAGTTTGAACCAGGATATGAAGGTTGTAGATGTGTAGTGTTGCCCTCTGTGAATTTATTGTTTCAAAAATGGCTCAAATTCGGACTTAAAACGAACTCAGAATGGACGAGTTTTAGGATTTAGGGGGAGATAGAACAGTAACCTTCACAGGAACAGTAATCAGGAATTCTTGTTCACTGTGAACAGTAATCGGAGTGATTATTGTTCATGTAAACAGTAATAAGTTTTTTCTCCTCTGTTTTTTTCCTTTTTTCCCCTCTGTTTTCTGTTTTTTCTGTTTTCTTTTTTTTCCTCTTTTTCTGTTTTTTCTATTTTTTCTATTTTTTTCTTTTTTGCAAAGTAGATCTAGATCTAGATTTAGATATAGATCTAATAGTAATCGATTTTTTTGCAAAGTAGATCTAGATCTAGGATTTGGGGAAGAAAAAAATTGAAGGGGATTGGGACCAAAGCTCTAATACCAAATTGATGTAATACAGGATCGTAATCACCTTCGAATACAAATAAAAAAGAAAAACTAGGGTTTTATAAGAAATAAAATGAAAAGAGAGATTAGGATTGGAGAAAGATCCAGCTAACTTAGGGCTTCGCACCTCTTACGCGGGCTTTGCACCCCTTTCACCACGGGCTTCACACCTAAAACTCAAGAGCGCTCTCAAGAGAATTTTAGCTGAAAATTTTTTTCATTGTCTACTTATTCATTGAGTTGGGCCTCTTTATATAGGCTTTTACAAAATGAACTTCTCGGATATAACCGATGTGGTAAAAACAAGATAAACAAAACACATCTCAAAATAAGACAAGGCATAAAAATATAACTGGAAACTGGCGTGATGTCCTCATCAGGGTCATACTGAGATATATATCAGCAATAGTGTATTAGATTTTGAAGTATAAGATACGATAAGAACCGTATAATAACGGTCAAAACTGTCATCGGCCGATACCAAATCAACAATCTCGGCTCCAGTATTTACTGATATTATCTTAATATCATATCAGGTACCTCAAAAAACAAAATAAATTTGCCGATATATATACCAGAATCAGACAATATTTGAAAGCATGTTTAATATACTTGTTTTGATAACCTATTTAAAAGCTAGATTTTGGGTACAAAGGAAATAAAACTGAACTTACCAGTTTCGCAGGACTTTGGTTTTAACGTGCTTGGATGAAAGCCTACTATGTAATGGGATAAAATATTATAAAATATATTTAAAATTTTCAAATACATGTTCCAACATGTTTGCCTTTTTCTTTCAAACCAAATGGCACACTTAAAATAAATAAGAAAATCACAATTTATTACAAACTTAGGACCAAAAAGATGTTAGAGAACATTTTTCTTGGGGAAAAGATGCATCAAATACATTGTAAATTAATTTTTCTTTTGAAAAATGAAATGCAATTTGATGTTTTTCAAATAAAGATAAT
The DNA here is from genome assembly GCA_038442645.1 of Agave tequilana. NCBI lineage: Eukaryota > Viridiplantae > Streptophyta > Magnoliopsida > Asparagales > Asparagaceae > Agave > Agave tequilana. The sequence goes on along the minus strand of JAVJIF010011560.1, from coordinate 33,668 downwards.
ATGCAAGGGAAGGAGGCAAATCTAAGAAGCATGTGTCACGAACCGCTCCATCTTGGTGCACTTGGGCTCATCCTGGGCTTATTTGGGCTCATCCCATGTGGTAGAGAGGTTCTAGAGTTTTCTTGGATAATATTGTAAATACCATGTAAAAAAGGATATTCCATAGAAAATTCCTAGAGGGATACTCCCTAAAGGAATATTCCATAGGAGATTCCTAGAGGATTCTAAAATAAGATATATAGGGATAAATATAGGGGAGCTTCTAGATATTCTAGAAGCCTCCAATTCTAGAAAAATCTTGTACAAGCCCTTGCCTATAAATAGGGGCCAAGGGTGTTCATTTGTAATCATTAAGGAAAGCAAGAGTAAGCAATACAAGTTTTCACTTCTTCTCCAAGTGTTCTCTCTCTTGAGTGAGTGAGTGTGAGGGTTAGGCTGACTTAGCTTCGCTTCTAAGGCGAAAGAGCGAACTAAGTGTCGCGCGGGTTTGAGTGGTTCGAAGTCAAAAAAATCCGCCCGTGACAGTTGGTATCAGAGCTTAGATTCGGGAGTGATAATATCGAGCCCCGATCTTCGTTCCGAGGTAGTTGGAGTTGTGGATCCAAAGAATGCTCCCACGCCTCGTAGGGAGAAATCTCGAGATGTCATGGTGACGCTGGAGGCACAGTTAGCTAAGATGGAGCTTACCGTGGCAGATAAGTTGGAGGCTTACGACGAGCGCATCGAGAAGCTGGAGTCTATGGGAGACGAGCTTCAGGAGGAGATGCAGTCGGCCATGAATTCCGCCGTCGACATGTTGCAACAAGGGGACACTTCCTTAAGGGAGGAGAACGCGGTTCTGCAGAACCACGTGGAGGTACTCTTGAAGGAGTTGGCCGAGCTTAAGGAGAGGATCAACCAACACGATGTCGCATTGGCAACTCGAGGTATGGTATCACATCCTTTTATTGCTAAAGATGTGCTCAAGCCTAAGCCTTATAAGGGGTCTCAGAATGCTCAGGAGATTGATAACTTCCTTTGGAGTATGAAAGTCTACTTCAATGCTGCCGGATTTCGAGACGATGCATCCAAGATTCAAACTGTGCCTCTTTATCTTGAAGACATCGCTACATTGTGGTGGCGTAGGCGATTTGAAGATATGAAGAAGGGTACATGCTCTATCAACACATGGGAAGAGTTCAAGGCGGATCTTAAGCGACAATTCTATCCGAAGAATGCCGAGGACGAGGCCCGAGGTAAACTCCGACGCCTTACTTAAAAAGGTTCCATTCGTGAATACGTAAAAGAATTTTCAGAGTTGCTTCTGGAGATCCCCGACATGGGCGAGAAGGACTCTCTATTCTCGTTCATGGATGGCCTCGCTGGGTGGGCCAAGATGGAACTATAAAGACGAGGGGTCCAGACCCTTGCCCAAGCCATGCAAGCGGCCGAGTCTCTTACCGAGTTCAAGAAGATAAAAGATTTATCCAAACCAAAAGACAAGAGGGGCAAGCCTGCTAAAGGTGGGGGAAAAAAGGAGAAACCATCTAAGGAGTTTCCACCTAAGTCGGCATTTGAGAAGGGAAAGTTCCGCGGCAATACCAATGGAGGCGATCGTCCGAAGAAGTTAGCATGCTACTTTTGTGGAGATCCCCACAAAGCCATGGACTGTTCTAAAAGGGCTAATCTTGTTGCTCTTATCCAAAGAGAAGAAGAGAAGCAACCAGAGAAGACTAGACTCCACTCACTTCGTCTCCTCAATGCGATTAAGGCAAGGGTAGATGAAAGGCCTCGAGGGGCAATGTTCGTCGAGACAACTATTTCCGGTAAGACCTTCAAGGCCCTTCTAGATACTAGAGCTTCTCATCTTCTTATTTCAAGTGATGTTGCTAGCAAGTTGGGCCTTAAGATCTCTAAGGGAGGAGGCACCATTAAGGCCGTCAACTCTAGCCCCACTCCTATCGATGGTGTAGCTCACAAGGTGGATGTAAGCATAGGGGAGTGGCATGACCAGGAGAACCTGACAATCGTCACTATGGACGACTTCGATTTGGTGCTTGGCTTAGAGTTCCTGGACAAGGTAAAGGTCATGTTGGTTCCCTACACCAACACCATGTGCATCCTTGAGGGGAAGGCGTGCACAGTTCAGATCAAGCGGAAGAATGTATCATCTAAAATGCTCTCGGCATTACAAATATCCAAGGGAGTTCGACGTCATGATCCGACCTTTCTTGCTACCATTAAGGTGGAGGAAGGCTCTAAGAAAGGAGAGGATGTGCCCAAGGAGATCCGAGGCGTCTTGGAAGCCTATCAGGACATCATTGCCCACCAAGCTGCCAAGCAAGCTTCCACCTAGGAGAGAGGTGGACCACAAAATTGAATTGGAATCAAGAACTCGACCCCCGGCCATGGGTCCTTATCGCATGGCACCACCAGAAATGGAAGAACTTCAGAAGCAGCTGAAGGAGTTGTTGGATGCCGGATATATTCATCCGTCGAAGGCTCCCTATGGTGCACCAGTGCTCTTCCAGAAGAAGCATGATGGCTCATTGCGGCTCTGCATCGAATACCGAGCGCTAAATAAGATCACGGTGAAAAACAAGTACCCTATTCCTCTGATAGCAAACTTGTTCGACAGGTTGGGTCAAGCAAGATACTTTACCAAGCTTGACTTACGCTCAGGGTATTATCAAGTACGGATTGCAGAAGGAGATGAATCGAAGACCGAGTGCGTGACCAGGTACGGATCATACGAGTTTCTAGTTATGCCATTCGGTCTCACCAACGCACCAGCCACATTTTGCATTCTGATGAATAAGATGTTGGAGCCCTTCTTGGACCATTTTGTGATAGTCTACCTGAACGATATTGTAGTGTATAGCCAAACCATGAACGAGCATGTGGAGCACTTAAGGCAAATGTTTCAGGCCCTCAAAAGCAACGAGCTTTATGTGAAAAGGGAGAAGTGCTCGTTCGCATAAGAGGAAGTGATGTTCCTCGGCCATACCATTGGAAGAGGCAAGATTCGGATGGATCAAGCCAAGATCTAGGCCATATTGGAGTGAGAATCTCCCACCAAGGTGACGGAGCTGCGATCTTTCCTTAGCTTGGTAAACTACTATCGGAGGTTCATCAAGAGCTACTCGGCGATGGCTGCTCCACTCACCGACTTGCTGAAAAAGAATCGGGCTTGGGATTGGAGTTCGAAGTGCCAGGAGGCGTTCGAGGCTTTGAAGAGAGCTGTGACGGAGGAACCAGTTCTTGCACTACCCGACTTCAGCAAGCCATATGAAGTACACACCGACGCGAGTGACTTCGCGATTGGAGGGGTGTTAACGCAGGAAGGACACCCTGTGGCCTATGAGAGTCGAAAGCTCAACGATACCGAGAGACGGTATACCGTACAGGAGAAGGAGATGACAGCTGTGGTTTACTGTCTTCGAGTATGGAGACACTACCTACTTGGCTCGAGATTTGTGGTGAATATAAACAACGTGGCCACCAGCTACTTCCAGACCCAAAAAAAGTTATCTCCCAAACAGGCGCGATGGCAAGACTTCCTAACCGACTTCGACTATGTACTCGAGTACAAGCCAGGAAGAATCAACTTAGTAGCAGATGCACTAAGTCGAAAGCTTGAGTTTGCCGCTATGCTGAGTCATCCTCAGAGTCCCTTACTTGACCGCATCAAAGAAGGCTTAGCTCAGGACCCTGCAGTCAAGAACATGATGGGGTATGCTAAGGAGGGCAAGACACGGAGGTTCTGGCTGGAAGGAAATCTGTTTTATACAAAGGGGAGGCAGTTGTATGTATCGCTGTTTGGGAACCTAAGGAGGGAGCTTCTCAAGGAGTGTCATGACTCCTAGTGGGCGGGACATCCAGGTGTGCACCGTACCTTAGCCCTCACAGAAGAAAATTATTATTGGCCTCACATAAGAGATGATGTTGAGGTCTATGTGAAGACTTGTCTTGTGTGCCAACAAGACAAGACGGAGTAAAGGGTACCGGCCGGATTGCTGGAACCACTACCGATTCTAGAGCGACCTTAGGAAAGCATCTCCATGGACTTCATCATGGGCTTACCCAAGTCCGAGGGGTGCAACATTATTATGGTGGTGGTCGACCGGTTCTCAAAGTATGGTATCTTCATTCCAGCCCCAGCCAAGTGTCCAGCCGAGGTAGCAGCCCCACTATTCCTGAAGCATGTGGTGAAGTATTGGGGTTTGCCTAAGACGATCATGAGTGATCGAGATAGCCGCTTCATAGGCAGGTTCTGGACGGAGCTCTTCAAGCTCATGGGATCGGAGTTGAACTTCTCCACTAGCTTCCACCCTAAGACGGATGGCCAGACAGAGCGGGTAAATGGCTTGTTGGAGGTCTACCTGAGGCACTATGTGAGTGCCAACCAGCAAGATTGGGCGAAGCTTCTGGATATAGCCTAATTCTCCTATAACCTATAAAGGAGTGAGTCTACTGGAAAGAGTCCGCTCGAGATCGTCACTTGGACAACAGCCGCTCACTCCTAACTCCATTGCTACGGGCTACAAGGGGAATAGCCCGGCTGCCTATAAATTTGCCAAAGGGTGGCAAGAGCAGAACGAGTTGGCGCGTTCGTGTCTAAACAAGGCGGCCAAGAGGATGAAGAAATGGGCTGATAAGAAGAGAAGACATGTGGAGTATCAGGTTGGTGACCTAGTCCTTGTCAAGCTCTCTACTTTAGATCGGCACAATAGCCTACACAAGAGCTTGATAAGAAAGTACGAATGCCCATTTTCTATTGAGAAAAGGGTAGGGAATGTAGCCTACAGGGTACAACTTCCCCCAACGGTGAAGTATCATCCGGTTTTTCATGTGAGCATGTTAAAACCTTACCATAAGGATGCGGAAGATCCGGATCATCCAGTCGAGCACAAGTAGAAATTCGCATGGAGTTCGACAAGAAAACAGAGGACATAGCGGACAGGACGGTTCGTGAAGCGAACAATCAGTCGAGATTGGAAACTTTATGAAGTGGAAGGGATTGCCAGATAACGAGAGCAGTTGGGAATCGGCACGAGCTCTTTGGCAGTTCGAGGACTTGATCGAGAAGTTCCATTGGGAGAAAACTCAGCGATGAGGGCATCACTCGGATAGGTGGGAGAGAATGTCACGAACCGCTCCATCTTAGTGCACTTGGGCTCATTTGGGCTTATCCCGTGTGGTAGAGAGGTTCTAAAGTCTTCTTGGATAATATTGTAAATACCATGTAAAAAAAGATATTCCATAGAAGATTCCTAGAGGGATACTCCCTAAAGGGATATTCCATAGAAAATTCCTAGAGGATTCTAAAATAAGATATTTAGGGATGAATATAGGGGAGCTTTTAGATATTCTAGAAGCCTCCAATTCTAGAGAATTCTTGTAGAAGCCTTGCCTATAAATAGGGGGGCCAAGGGTGCTCATTTTTAATCACCAAGGAAAACAAGAGTAAGTAATACAAGCTTCTACTTCTTCTCCAAGTGTTCTCTCTCTCTTGAGTGAGTGAGTGTGAGGGTTAGGCTGACTTAGCTTCGCTTCTAAGGCGAAAGAGCAAGCTAAGTGGCGCGCGGGTTTGAGTAGTTCAAAGTCAAAAGAATCTGCCTGTGACACATGCATGTAGACATGTCAATACTGACAGCACACGAGTCACACCACACACTAACAGAAAACTCTGAACTAGAACACCAAACAACAAAAATGCAGCAAGAAGTCGTATCCCACACGTCCAACACGTCAAACACTAGCATGGCTTCAAAATAACCATGCTAGAAAGAAGGCCAATAAAATTAAAATACCCACAAAAAATACAAATCCTCTTATCATATAATCATGAGTGCCAAGTGGAAAGAGAGAAGATGTTGCTTGGCAAGCATTTTCCTTTAAAGACAAATAGTTTTACATTTTTTTTTACTTTCCGTAATTCTTACATCTATTAAAACTATACTACATCTTGTTTCCAAGTCAAACTGCAAGCTCGCAACTGCTAGCAAGACGCACAGACCTTCCTTTCCTTTGAATGTAAACTTTACCAAGGGTCAATGATGTGCTGAAATTTCAAAAAAGAATTAGAGTGATGAAGTGACTTCAACTTTTGTAAGTGAAAAACAATTTAGAAATAGATTGTCAATTGTTTCTTCTATTAAGGTGGGAATTAGTAGATTTATTTGTAAAAGCAGGATAAAGTGCCACAAATTTTTATTGTGTAACAGCATAGATTGTCAAAAGATCCATTTTGGAAATTGATTTATATGCTGAAAGTGGCTCCACTAAATTCACAGAGCGAGACAAGGATGAAAAGAAATTGCGTAATAGCATTCAATAATATGGAACCATCATGACCAAATACTTGCAATAAACAACTCCTGAATGGGTGTATCTGATAATAACCTACAATATAACACAAATTAACCGGCGCAAGAGAAACACAATAACACCAAGAAGTAAGAAGAATCTGACACAAGACAGCCACATCTTGCTTTCTGCATATAAAAAGATTATATTGAAAGTACAATTTCAGCCTGTTTGCTTACTGTGAATTGTGAATTGCAAGTATGTGATTTCATCCAATTCACGGATTTGAACTAGTTCACATATTCGGTTGCAAAGTCAAATTTCATGGAATTCCGTTTTTGTTTTTGGTGTGTGTTCGATAAGATGTAATTGGAATTTCTGAATTGGATTTCTTTAACAAATGAAAATAATTAAAACTTCAGAAACAACTTTTGTAACTCCATGTACGAACATAGGTACAACAAATTCAAGCTTCATATATCGAAATAGGGAGGTTTGATAGGCTGCGGGGAAAATGGAAGGTGAACACAAGCAGTGGGGCCCACAGATTGTAAAGTGGTTTCCTGACAAACTGACATTCCTAGATATGAGAACCAAAGAAGGAAGTGTGTTCATGTTCATGTTCATAATCTCTAATCTTATGTTACGGAAAAAGATGATCTGAAACAACTTTGGAATCTTCTTATAAAAGTTTAGTATACAGTATACAGCCTTAGAACCATGATGAGTCCAACCTTTAAGTTAAGAAAATTGACATCCTTCAAATCTACTGCACCCCTGGAAAGCTGCTGATATGAATGAGATATACTCCAGATAGCACCAAACTAGTAAGAAAGAAGCAGAAGAAAGAAAACCCTTCAGCAGCAATACAGCCCATTCCTAAAGCAGGTGCCTCACCAACCATGCAAGCACAAACTCTTCAGTAGTCAATGCAGTCATCCTTCGTAGAAGGGACAAATCTTAATGAACCTGATGAAATCTTTTATGCTTATAATGAATTTGATGTCTCAAACAAGATCCCTATCAGAGTCTAGTCATTATTGCAACTACAATTTTAATTGTTCTCTCTGCAATTTAGGTTCTGGTTCTATGATCTCGTCAGGCTGTGTTTAGCTCACAGAACCCAGGAAAAAATCAGAAAGCTGGTAAAGCTACATGGGCTTCTTTTCAAGTTTCCAAGTTATCAAGAGGAAACCAATAAATCCCCCCCCCAAAAAAAAAGTAAATTACAGAAAATCCCGTGATGCATTCAAGGTTTTCAAGAATAACAAAATATAAAGTTAGTGGTCTGCAACTCATCTTGAAAAGCAGGTTATATGGATTATATGTTCCTCCATATCCAAGCATGAGCGTAGAACAGGAATAGGCCCAAAAATCAAATGATAGTTCAATACTTGGAGAAGACAGAATGCGACCAAGCCCAAGCATAATCTCTAAGCTTTAAATTACCTAAGACAGATAACAAATCATGACTATTCTATCATTACTTTTAATACATTATCTACATCAGCAACACATAACTAGGTTATCAGATGTCATAAAATGAATATCTTCTCAGATTCTATTACTGAAAACAGCCATGACCACAAGGCATCATCTAAAAAATTACAAGAAGTCAGCACTTATAAAATCAATTTATCTTGCAGAGAAGTTATTGCATACATACAAATGAGATAATATTGACTAGCCGGTCAAGATAACAATATGGACAGCTCTGTCCTCCTGAGAAAGGGGTATATCGACGTGGTAGCCAATGAGTGTCTTCCAGAAATCTAAATAATGACTCCAAATAATGCTTTACTACATGACTGTTGCTGGTCGTGCTAAAGCAAGCATGAAGAAATATGATGTTTCAGTTCGGATACATCTCATAAACACCTCACAAAACCCTCCATAACAGTATACACAAGGTAGGAATGAAGCTAGAATATATGTCTCCTCGTCATATATCAGTTAAAGATCAAGAATCTGACAATAAACAAGGTCTGCAGCACCAAAGTTCTTAAACACAGCAACCTTCCAGAAATCCGCTTCCTCTATTAAAGTGTCAAGCTTTTCACAAAGTGAGTTAACTGGAGGAGCTGATGAAGTTGAAGGGGAAAAAGACGGGCATATACTACTCCCAAAATCAGCCTGCGATACTAAAATGTTTCCATCCTCATCTTTTGTGATTACATGTAGCTTCCAAGAATGCCAGCAAGCAAATATGGAGACTCAGACTCAGTAAATCATCGTAAATCATTATTATACCGCTACCCAACGAGGTAGAAGGTTCCAAGGCACTAACTGCATACTCAGATAGCGAATCCTAGGCAATCTAGCAAGGATCTGCAAAGAAATCTCAGCAGGAAGACTGGGCATAAGCCTTGGGTTCTCACCACAACAATCCAACGACATCCTAAGCCTCTTGCAAGCTTCCATTTGAGACATTCCGTGCTGATCCCTTGTTGCCATTCTAATTAGCGGCAAGCTTAAGAAAGAAAACATATATAGCCTCTCTGCCTCGAAGGCGATAATTGAAGCCAGTCCAATTTAACTGAGCCACTCAATCAACTCCTTGTGTTAAAAAACTAACAGTTCCACTACTTGACTGACAAAGAAAGATGCCTATAAAGGAAAATTTTAAGTAAGAATTTATATATCAAGTAGCTAAATTATATCATTACTTGAAACCATCTTCAATACCAGAATGCCCGCTAAATCATTTGGGTTCCAAAAAAACTGTATTAATCACCCATGTACCATGACATTGACAAAATGAACTAAAATCTCCAAGTGTACGCAAATTTCAGAGAATGCACTTAAATCACAAGAGTTAAAAGGGATTCTCAAATTCAAAATTTTAAATAAAAAAAAAAACATAACAGTATGGTAGTTACAGTAATTAGGATAGATCCAGAATTTAGCCCTCATATTAAAAAAAGGTACATTTTTTTTCCATCATATAATTTACAGGGGTCCCAAAAAGGGGCTTTTTGGAATTTATAGCAACTGATCAGTACCATTAAGCCCATAAAAAAAGAAATGAAAAGATTTTAAACTCAAACAACTCAAACAACTCAGGCCATCTCTATATTTAGAGGGTGATATGCTCCAACCTCCCTCTATATCCCCCTTTAAATATAGAGGAAGCCCTTCTCTCTCTTTAAATTTAGAGGGATGAGGGAGAAATAGAGGCCTCCCTTTATATCACTGTTCACAACTTAAAATCTCATTTTTGCACTTACAGTCTCATTTAACTTTTAAAGAATACCAAATGTATCCTTTAATATAGTTAAACTAATTACTTAAAATCAATTTAACTTTAGAAATAGAGGCCTCGTCGATACTTTCATAATGATACTAATATTGAATATATTTAATATTGATTTTAAATTTCTCATTATCAAACATTGAAAATACATCGAAATTGAAATACACCGAACTTGAAAAAATTACATCCCCATGTATTTGCTTACTAAATTTTAATATTTATTATATTATATTAAAAATAAACTAATTTAAAATTAACTCCAAAAACATTCAATGTTAGTCTCATTTAAATGTCCACGGCGAGGCGGTTCTAACAGTATAATTTTTGTTAAATAATAATTTACTCTTAAATGATTTATTAACATCTAAACTAATATTTAAAAAAAATGGTTAAAATAGGGCTGCATTGGAGCAGCCCTTTCGGGTATATTCTCAAGCAACCCTCTATAAAAATAAAGGGTTGCATTGGAGATGCCCTTAAAAGGCCTCGCTGAAACAAGAAAATTAACAGAAGGCTAAAACAAGAAAATTAACAGAAGGAGATTCGCCAAGGATCATTTAATTAACATAGCACACACAGGTTGCTCCAAAACCCCCTCATTCAATTTGACCAAGAAAAAAAAAATCACCGGAAAAGATTAAACTTGGCGGCATAATTGGCAAACATTAAGCCCAAAATAGATTAGTTTTCTCTCGATCTCAACGCTGCAATGACTTAATTCATGAAAATTGGATGAAATTTACGAAGAAAGAAGAAGAAAAATTACCTTCAACCGGAATCTGACCCAATTCGGAGGGAATTCCTTTTCCTGCGAAAAATGTGGGCAATTTTGATCTGGTCGCATTTCTTGCTACTGTTACATCAGGCCTGGTTAAGGGTGAAAGTGAGGGAGCCAGGAAGTGAGGGAGTGATAATAGTCTTCTTTAAAATTTGAGAATTAGTTAAAAAGTTTTTTGGTGTTTGAATATTGTTGAGAAATATGATTTAAAAAATGACATATCTTTTTTAATATTTAAATAATAATGTGAAAGTAAAAGTGAAAAAATTGACCGCAAAATAATATTAAAATAAAAATTAATTAAAAAATAAAAAAAATAGACTGTAATTAGAATGCAAGTGAAATTTATATGATCAAAAAAATAACTATTTTGTGTTACCTTATTACAAATGAGATTTACATGACTACAAAATTAACTGTAGCACTGTGAAAGTGAGGAAATAGTTGTGTAAAAAGAGAAAAGGAAAGGGATTTTCTTATTTTTCTTTTCTGGTGTTTAGATAGATAGGGAAGTGAGCAATTACACTTCCCTATTTCCTTAACTTCCTCCTGCTTCCTTGCAACCAAACACTCTCGTAATTTCACCTCCGACAAGTGACATTTCGTTATCTGCATTTCGTTGTTTTTGAACTCTACCAAAAGTGACCCTGTTTTGGGAACCAGCCCATTATTTTGGGCTTATAATTGGGCTTTTCATGTTTATTTGTTTACTATTAGATTACCGTTTGTGATGAAATCGAGCGGTAAAGAGGAGAGGGGGAGAAAAAAGAGTGGGAAGAAGGGAGAGGGAGAGGGAGAGGGAGAGAGCCTCTCAGTTATCTGTGGGTCTCTTTTTTGAAGAATAGACGGACGGATAAAGTGCAAGAAGGAATAACAATAGAAACACCACTTCGCTCGATTCGATTAAAAAGGTGAAGAAATGAAAAATATAATACATCATTTTGTTATTTTTTTTTTTAAATTTTCTAATATTTTCACAATACAGGATACATTAATGGAATCATGGACAGATTTTTCTCTCCTTTTTAGGAAAACGTGAGGTCTCAAATTGAAAGCTCAAGCACAATACCATGTGATGTACAAGAGGCTTGATGTATCTGTAGAAAATTTAAAAGACTAATATATTAAATGCTAAAATGTTCAGATTTAATTTGTATAATTTTTGAATATTAAAAAGTATTTGTTTACACTTAAATGAGTATAAAAATCGAATTCAATGAAATAACTAGACAATATTTTGTTGGATATAAAATAGAATTTAATGCGGAATAATAGCCATGAATCTGAATCATATACATCTCAAGAATTGAAAGCATATACAAATTAAATGCATATACGTACCGGAAGCCATTAGAATGGATGAAGATGAAGATCTCCTCTTGTGATCTTTGCAAGTTCCAATCTGTAAAGCAATTCTTCTTGCAAACCCTAATCAAGGCCACTTCTTCTCTCTATCTCTTTTTCCTTTTCACAAAACCTATTTTTCTGTCACTGATGGAATCCTCACAAGGGAGATTTTGTATTTCTTTACAAGAGGAGAGAAGAGGGTCTATTATGCAAGAAAGCCATTATTTGCAAATCCTTAAATTGCAAATAACCACATGTGATAAAATCACCCATCATGGCCCTTTATATCCCACATGATTATTAATATGCATAAGTGTAACTTATATTTTGGGCATACATGAATATCAGTTAACCTTAATTAGGAATCCAATGTTAATTAACAAGGTTAAGTGGTCCACCTTAATGTGAGATTAACATTCTCCCACTTGGACCATTAACCGATTAGGTTAAAACTTTAGAAAACAAATAAAGAAAAGACTCATTTGAAAATCATTTTGACTCCATTGGATCCCATACTGAAAAACTGACACGTGATCACGAATTTAAAAACAACAACTGATAAGCCCAAATATGAAATACCGTAATACTGCAATTAGTTTGGACTACCAATGCGAGTCATAGCGGTTATACAACATCCACGTCATACTCCCTTCTATGTACCACAACATTGATAACCCTTACTAATTGAGTCCATAACCAAAATGACCCCTGTAATTGTCTTGTAAAGACATTTCCTGTTTAACAAACATCCATACATAATATGTGCACACATAATTGGATAACAGGAAACACAGAAACAAAACTTTTATTTGTACAATAATGTCAATACATAACTACCAAAATACACATTTACAGATTGCCCAAAAGACCCATTCTTACAACATGTTCCTTGAATGTCTTTGGAGGCAATCCCTTTGTCATTGGATCAGCAACCATTAAAGTGGTACTTAAACTTACAATTGACACCTTTTATTTCTCAACTCTTCTTTAACCACCAAGTACTTAAGTTCTATGTGTCTAGAACCATTAGAGTACTTACCATTCTTAGAGAAGAATACGGCTGCTGTATTGTCACAATATATCGTCAGCGGCCTGGCAATAGAGTCAACTACACCAAGTGCTAAGATAAAATTCCTTAGCCATAATGCATGATTTGTGGCCTCAAAACAAGCTATGAACTCAGCCTCCATCGTGGATGAAGCAATAATGGACTGCTTCACACTCTTCCACGAGATTGCCCCACCTGCTAGCAAGAAAATAAATCCTGAGGTAGACTTCCTGCTATCTGGGCAACCACCAAAATCTGAGTCTGAATAGCCGATCACCTCCAACTGATCTGATCTCCTGTATGTGAGCATATAGTCCTTTGTCCCTTGAAGATACCGCATAACTTTCTTAGCCAACTTCCAGTGCTCCATTCCTGGATTGCTTTGGTATCTTCCCAACATCCCAACAGCAAAGCTGATATCTGGCCTGGTACAAGTGCTTGCATACATCAAGCTCCCAACAGCTGATGCATACGGAACTTTCTGCATTTGACCCTTTTCTAAGTCATTTCTGGGACACTGGCTACCACTTAATCTGTCACCCTTCTGAATGGGTGCAGGACTGACTGAACACATTTCCATATGAAATTTTTTCAAGACTCGATTGATATACCCTTTCTGAGACAATCCTAGCAATCCTTGAGATCTATCCCTGAAGATCTCTATGCCAATAACATAATTTGCCTCACCCATATCAACCATCTGAAAATTCTTGGTAAGATAGCTTTTAGTTTCATACAGCAAACCAAGATCACTACTGGCTAACAAGATGTCATCTACATACAGAACCAGAAAAATAAACTTGCTCCCACTGATCTTTAGATATATACACTGATCAACAGTGTTTTCTGTAAATCCAAAAGAGGTAATGGTATCGTTAAACTTTATATACCATTGCCTGGAAGCTTGTTTAAGTCCATATATAGATTTCTTTAATTTGCAAGCCAAGTGTTCTTGTTCTTTAATTGCGAACCCTTCAGGTTGCTCCATGTAGATATCCTCATCCAAATTTCCATTTAGAAAAGCAGTTTTCACATCCATTTGATGTAACTCCAAATCATAATGAGCTACTAGTGCCATAATGATTCTAAGAGAATCCTTCTTTGATACTGGAGAGAAGGTCTCTGTATAGTCAATGCCTTCTTTCTGAGTGAAACCTTTGGCCACAAGTCTAGCCTTATATCGTTCGATATTGCCTTTAGAGTCGCGCTTGGTCTTAAAGACCCATTTACACCCGACTTTCTTACAGTTATAAGGCAATTCAACGAGATCCCAGACTTGATTTTGGTCCATAGATTTCAACTCATCTTTCATAGCATCAACCCATTTACTAGAATCATTGCATTCTATGGCTTGTGAAAATGAAACTGGATCTTTATTAATCCCAATATCATAGTCAGATTCCTGTAGATATACCACATAATCATCTGAAATGGCAGATCTTCTTTCCCTTTGAGATCTTCTCAAAGCTGCCGGTTGTGGTGGTTCTACAATATTTTCAATGGGAATATCCTCATGGAGTGGTGAACCAACATTAACTTGTTGTTCTGGTATCTCAACTTGATGGTCAAGCTGAGGGACAACAATTTCTCTTGAAGGAAAGGGTATTGGATATTTACTCTTACCACTTCAAGATCTACCTTTCTTGGTTCAGCACTCCCACCAATTTCACCATTTTCCAGGAATCTGGCATTACCAGTTTCAACTATTCTTGTACTACGGTTAGGACAATAAAATTTGTATCCCTTAGACTTATCTGGATAACCAATGAAATACCCAGATATTGTTTTTAAGTCTAATTTCTTTTCTTGTGGATTATATATTCTAGCCTCTGCTGGACAACCCCAAACATGTAAATGTCTTAAACTGGGTTTCCTACCAGTCCACAACTCGAAAGGAGTTGTTGGGACAGCCTTACTAGGAACCCTGTTCAAGATATACATAGCAGTCTTTAAGGCTTCATTCCACAATGAATTGGGTACATTTGAGAAGCTCATCATGCTCCTAACCATATCCATAAGTGTTCGGTTCCGCCTTTCAGCAACACCGTTCTGCTGAGGCGTACCTGGCATTGTGTATTGAGCACAAATGCCATGCTTTTCTAGAAATTTGGCAAATGGGCCAGGATGTTGTCCTGACTCATCATATCTACCATAAAATTCACCACCTCGATCTGATCTTATGATTTTAACCTTTCTATCTAATTGTCTCTCGACTTCTGTAATGAACACCTCAAGGATGTCAACAGCCTGAGACTTTCATTAATTAGATACACATAACCATAACGTGACAGATCATCTATAAAGGTAATGAAATATCTCTCTCCAGTAAAACATGGAATGGAGAGTGGTCCGCAAATATCTGTATGAATTATTTTCAGGAGTTCTTTACTTCTTATGGCACCTTTCTTAGTGTGTTTGGTTTGCTTTCCTTTTATGCAATCCACACACACATCAAAATCAGTGAAGTCTAGGTTATCCAAAATCCCAGTCTTCACTAATCTTATAATTCTATCCCTGGAGATATGCCCCAGTCGCCTATGCCACAAGATTGAGGATTTTTCATTTATTAAGCCACGTTTTATACCAACATTCGAATGCAGAGATAATAAAGATTGTGCAAACTCATCATTCAATGAAATTTTATATAAACCATCACATAAAATTCCATGTCCAACCGGAATTGAATTATACATTAAAGAGAGTTTTCCACAACTAAACAAACAGAATATCCAAAAACATCTAATTTGGATAATGACATTAAGTTTCTTGAAATCGAAGGTACATAAAAAGTATCCTCAAGATCCATCTGATGACCCGTCTCCAAGAGTAGTCGATAAACACCAACATATTCGACCTCCACTTTGAGACGGTTCCCCATAAAGACGAATCTCTCACTTTCCTTCGGTTTTCGGGTTGTAAAGAATCCCTGCATTGAATTAGTTATGTGAGTTGTGGCTCCAGAGTCAATCCACCAAGTATTAGAAGGAACTTCAGTAAGATTTGATTCAAAACATACAAAAGAAAGATTTGTACCTTTCTTTTCGAACCAAGCTTTCCTCTTGTTGCAGTCCTTCTTCACATGTCCTTTTCTGCCACAGAAGTAGCATTTGACAGTGAAAGCTTTTCTATGACCTTGGCTACTTTCCCCATGGTCATTTCCTTTCTTTGATGGAAATCTCTTACCTCTTCCATATTTACTTTTCTTATGGATACCTCCAGAAGTTACTGCCAACACTGAGTGCTGTCCTTCTTGCCTCAGTCTCACTTCCTCTTGAACACACATACCAGTTAGCTCATTCAAGTTCCACTTATCCTTATGAGTATTGTAGTGGATCTTGAATGGCCCAAACTGAGAAGGAAGCGAGTTGAGGATGAACTGTACCAAGAAGGACTCATCCACTTTCATTCCCAGTGATCCTAGCTTAGCAGCCTTATCAGTCATATTTAGAATGTGTTGTTGAACTCCTCTATTACCATCATATTTCATGGTGGTAAGTTCAGCCATGAGGGTGCCAGCTAATGACTTATCTGCAGACTTAAAACGGTCTTTAACCGCACTTAATAGTTCAGATGCATTAGTTGTAGGAGGGAGTGAAGTCTTGATGTTATTAGCAATGGTCATCTTTATGAACATGAGACTGAGCCTATTAGACCTTTCCCAAGCTTTGGCATGGCTGACCTGTTCTGCTGTACTCTCAGCAGTCACTTCATCAGGTTTGTCAACTGTTAGAGCCATGTCTAGGTCCAAAACACCCAGTGTAAACTGTACATGTTCAAACCACTCTGAAAAGTTGGTACCATCCAAGGCTGGAATGCTAGTGGCATGAGTGTGAAGAGAAGTAGGGACGTTCACTGAAACATAATAGGACATTGCTCACATTAGGCCACGAATCAATACAAGTTTTAAATTTAATTAAGATGAACTATTGATATCACTTTGATTTCTCCTTTGGGCGAAACCTAAGCATATCTAGTGTTCATTCTTTAGGTGAGAACTTTTATCACCTATGTAGGTCTAATATAATTTATGTCACTTAGTTAGTAAGTCATGTTACCTTTGGGTATCCAATTCCACACCACTAAGTTACATAAATTACACTATCCTACCCCGGTTCATAATTATTTGAAAGAAACTTTCTTTGGGCCAGTCTCAATCTCCTAACTAGAACCGCCATCGAGAATATTATTGTCTTTTATGTCTTCCTCATTGACAAGTCTTTTATGTAGTTGTATATTCATAAGGTTTACTAACATAGGTCACTTTGGCAACTACTAAATCAATAAGCCTTATGAATACAAAAACTAACCAATAATATTCTCTAATCCTTTATTTGAGTAAAGCCATAATACCTCAATACATTACTTGATCAAGCATCAATCAATATTAACACAACAACTTAAATGTGTAACATACTTTAATGATTGATTATATTAGACCATTAGTCGACTACAAGGAAATACTAGTCGACTAAGGTCAAGTTAAGTCGACTATAGGTTTAGGTCTAGTCGACTAGGGCAAGGAAAAGTTAGTCGACTATACCCTATAATTAGTCGACTATAAAATTTATCAGTCGACTACAAATATTATTAGTCGACTCCTGAATCCAACAGAAAGTTCTCAACTTTCGGGTCACCGAATTAGTCGGCTTGGAGATATGATTAGTCGACTATACCCTAATTAGTCGACTAGTCATAAAATCAACTAAAAATCAAGTCGACTCCTGCGGCAAACAGATGTTGACACTTAAAAAAGACAAGATTCTCATTGGTCCGAACGATGTCTAAACTTGTTGACATTTACAAAAGACAAGGGACAGACGAGCTGAAGACCAGTTTTTCACCCAACTCCAAGGGACAAGTGAGCGGTTTGGACTCCACTGATCCAGCAAGCAGAACAGTGAACCCGGATTGTTTCTAAACAGACCTCAGCAGGTCTAAAATGCTAGCATTTAGCATTACATTAGCCCAAGGAGATAGCCTCGCTTGAGAGGCTAACATCATCCAGAGCATCGCCAGGAAGCTAACTGACAGCTTCGCCGAAAAGCCTCTTTTCGGACTTCGCCAGGAATTGCCTCTAGCTCCGCTATGAGCTTCAAAGCGGGCAGCTCCGCCATCAGCCTGCTATGGTCAACCTTTGACCAATCAAATCTCCTGATAAGATCGGATTCAATCTAATCAAATCCAATCAGGATTCAAATATGGCAGGTGATTGCCACAATCTCTTGACTCTCTTGAAACGAGTAGGTGGATCAAGGAGAATCAATCAACGATATGGAAAGGATCATAACACATCGGAAAGATCAACCAACTTGCCATTTTCTAGCTCCGCGGAAGCTATTATAGCCTCGCAGCAAGGCTACTTTCCAGATTCAAACAGATTCGGTTCAATCTGTTTCTATATCTTCAAAGGGGACGATTATACCCTTACTTTCCCTATAAATAGCCCGTCAGGGGCACAAGAGAGAGGAGGGCACAAGGGAGAGAGAGGACTCCACAAGCAGAGACTTCTTCATAACGCATCGTGCGTTCTCTAATTCAGAGACCTTCCAAGAGAAATACTTCTCTTTTCAGGGTGGTGATACCCTAACAACCTCTTTTCCTCGAGGAATCTCCGGAACCAGGCGAGAAGGAATTCCTCACAGAAGTGTTTTGAGAAGTAGTCAGAGGGTTCTACCAATCCTCTATTCTCTGATTCCCGGAACCAGGCGAGAAGGGAATCTCATCGCTCGCATCGTCAAAGGGACAAAGTGGTCGCGCGCTGACCAGACTCCTATCGGCACATTTTCCCAGAATCTCTGAGGAGATCTACTTGTAATCTTTTTAAGAATACTTGTAATTTAGCTCCTCAAACTTTTTTATTTGTAAGTTTTCCCCCTTTGCAAACATAATGGAAAACAAGATGGCGACTCCGCTGGGGAATGTATTCTCCTCTGCTGAGAATCAAGTGTCGCAATGCGACGAACAGACCTTCGGGTCTATCTCTGAATTCAGAAAAGCCGGTGCAGCCAGATCTTCTCTGGCTAAATCTTCAAGCAAAGTCTCTGCGGAGACGGAAAAGGTTCTCTGCAAACCTGCCGCAGTTCTCTGGCGCAACAAGGAAACATGCCCGCGGCCCAGATCCTGCACTTTTGAGAACCTTGTTATCCAGATCGATCAAGGAAGATTTAAAGAAGTCCTCTCTGGGGGTGGCCTGATGCTTCGAGCACGGAAGCACCGGAAGGTCTTCATGACCAAGGTTTCAAATCAGAAACCAGAGGCAGAATTTTGCCAACACCCCGCAGCCCCGCTTGTGGCTATTCAGGTTCCTTGCGAACCTATGCATCCTCTGCCAAAACGGATATGGAGGCCTAAACAGAGGTCCTCTGCTGAAACTTCAGGCGTAGCCACGCCAAATCCGCGCCTCTCTTATGAAGAAAAAGGCAAGATGCCCGCCTGCGCCAACAATGCTGCCAACCATAAAATCAAGACGGCGATTATCCCGTCACCTAGAGCAGCAATGCCTACTGCTAGCCCTGTCCTCACAAGCAAGGCTGATGTACCTCGGCGTACTCATCGGGTTTACAGCCGCGAGGCTAGAACCAGAGCACTATGCGGTGCTGATCCTTTCCGCAGGAATAAGGGGAACGATGCGTTGTCCCATATACCAGATTGTTCAGGCCCCTACAGGGCCGACCTGCGAGAATTCTTGGCGGACAAGCGGAGATTGAAGCATTTCCAGGACACTTCCTCCTGTCTTCGACGATGTGACTGCCAATTGGTGATGGTCCATTCTATGCAGTGTCGGTTACGACCGACCCTCGCCACTGCTCCATATCGGCGATCAGTCTTTGATCGACTGTCTGCGCGCGTCCCGATGAAGCATCCCAAAAGGAGCGGGCCACCGGATCCAGCCTCTGCATCCGTCAACATGACCGGAAGGGGGCGAGAGCTACGCGGAAGAAGTCAAGCCTCTGATGACACCCCTTTCGGCTCCCCAGATCCAGATTATAGCCCGGGCTTAGGTGAAGTCTTGGTGCACGAAGAAGGTGTTTTCCGAAGCACCAGATCCAGGGTGGCGATACCCTATAATTATGAGCAGCCTTCCTCCTCGACGGTCCCAACCGTGCCACAACTCAGGCGGTCACCCCAATCATCCGATGGAGAAGATGAAGACAGCGGGTATGCCTCTTCAGCAACAGTCAGTTCGGTGCGAACGGACAAAGCATCGGTCAATATGGCCGAGAACGCCAATGACGACCTTCGTCGGCGTTTGGAAGCTCAGGAGCAGACCTCTAGAACTCAGCAAGAGGCCCTGGACAATATTCAACAGATGCTCGCTCAGCTCCTCAGCAACCGGAATGATGATACCGGGAGTAATCATGACGAGGAGGGACATCTCAGCAATGATCCGCCCAAGACGGAGAGAACTAAGGGAGGCTCTTCCCTGGATGCCGAAGTCCTTAAAGGCCTTCAAGCTCAAATTTCATCCCTGGCTCAGAAGGATGAATTGAAGAAAGTGGGGGTAGTCCGTCCTTACCCACTGGAATGGGATTCGGTGCCATATCCGCCAAAGTTCAAACCACCAACGTTGCATACGTATGATGGTAAGAGCTCGCCCAATCAGCACATCTACTATTTCCGGTCCCAGACCGGTAATGTTCTAAGCAACGACGCCATCATGGCTAGGTTGTTCATCGGCACCTTGAAAGGAGTGGCATTCGACTGGTTCCGAAGCCTTCCTCAGGGCTCTATCAATTCCTGGATCGACCTGGAAACTCGGTTCCTCTCTCGCTTCTATGAGGATGACACCGAAGTGACCATGGACAAGCTCCTTTCCACTGTGCAGAGGAAAGGCGAATCTGTCCGTGAATACATTGAGCGGTTCAGAAATCTATCTCTGATGTGCCAGCAGGGATGCCTTTACCCATGCTTTTACAAACATGCAGACATAACTTCTCGGATCAAGTAGAAGTTCGCATGGGGGCTGTCAAGGCCCACACTTGGAAGGAATGGTCGAACAAGCTGAGATAGCCGAAAAATCGGCTAAAAAGTTCGAGTCATCCGCCCCTAGAAGCAAATGGGGCGCGAACAACAAAGGGCGCAGCGATCTCCCGCAGTCTTCCCAAGCTAAAGGGAAGGAAATTATGTCCGTCGAGCTGACCGGGGACATGCAGTCAAAGGCCAAGAAGAGCAGCTTCAACAATCAGGAGCCCAAGTTCCCTCCTAAACAGTACTCCTTCAGAGACGACCAGGTGGTCACGATATTCCATCTGCTCCACAAAGGGAATAAGATGAAGTTGCCAGATGCTCGACGCCCTGATGAGATAGGGCGCACAAACGACCCTAAGTACTGCCTCTACCACAGGATGATCCACCATCCTACTGACAAGTGCTATGTTCTCAAGGATAGAATTCAAGCCTTGGTCGACGCCGGAGTCCTCACACTGAAGACGGAGCAGAAGAAAGTCACTGCCAATATGGTGACTATTGAGTTCGGCACTGCCCAGAAGGTCATGGTCCCGACGGGACCTATTCAGCCCCGGCGCCACGGCTAGAAGTCAAGCATCCTTCAGCCATGACTCAATACAACAAGGGTCTCGTCCCTTTGACATTGGAGACAGGGGAAGTTATGTGGATACACCCTGACCTCGTCCAAGACGTACAGCGGACGTCGAAGGACTCCAGCAAAAAGGGCAAGTCCTGCAATGTCATCTCTGTCCTGCCAGATGATGGTAATCTTACTTCGGCTTCCCTCAGCGATTCAGAAGAAGAGAAGCATGCCTGTACAGCGCAGGCAGATGCACCTCAACAGACGGGCACCCGGTCTGGAAAGTCATACTTAAGGCAGTATGACAAGTCTACTGACGAGATACAACAGCAAACGACGTCAGTACCAATGCCGACATCCGCTCCAGTTCTGACCAAAGGGAAAGAGAAGCCTAAGGAAGTGCGATTCGACCATGTGTTGAAGAAACCGCCAGGCCAAGGGTTAGCCACGCCCTTTCGCTTTGATATATTGGCCCACTTAGCCAATATCCCGGCTCGTATCACAATACACGAGCTTCTTCGTCTCTCTAAAGAGACAAGAGAGGCACTCAGAGATGCGCTAGCCAACTCAGAGTCCTTTCTGACATACATGCCTGAGATTCCTGGTGATGAGATGCGCTTTCCTGCTCAGAGTGCCATCACGCACAGTCAAAGGTACCTGCCATTACCTTCACGGCGGAAGATATGCTTCTCAAAGACAACAAGCATGATCGACCTCTGTACTATACCGGGTATATCGGTTCAACCTGTATTGAAAGGATACAAGTCGATCCGGGGTCTGCGCTCAGCATCATCCCCAAAAGGCTCCTCTACTTCCTTGGCATACCACTGTACAGGTTGTCCGCAACCACCACTACAATATATGGTTTCAACGCCGGGAGCAGGCCATTTACTATCTGAGTAGAACTCTCATAGGAGCGGAATCTCGGTACAATCCTATTGAGAAGGAGTGTTTAGCTCTCGTCTTCGCTGTCCAGAAGACTCGACATTATTTGGTTGGCCAAACCATACATGTCATCTCCAGGGTGAACCCTTTACGTCTTCTCATGACGAAGCCAGGGTCGTTGAACTCAAGATTGGCTAAATGGGCACTGCTATTGTCCCAATACGACATAACCTTTACCCCTCAAAAGGCGGTTAAAGGTCAAGCCCTTGCAGAGTTCTTGGCTGCTCATCCAGTTCCAGAACATTCAAAACTTCACGAAGACATCCCTGATGAAGTCTTCGAGTCTAATGCAACCTCAGCAGAGGAAGTATGGCAGATGTTCTTCGACGGAGCATCACGGATGGGCCCCAAAGGCAAGATTATTGCCGGAGTAGGGTTGTGTTCATCTCCCACAGGATCATATCCTTCCCAGAGCGTTCTCCTTGACAGAGTCATGCTCTAATAATGTAGCGGAATACAATGCTCTGCTCATTGGTCTCCAGCTCGCTCATGGAATGGGGGTACGCTACCTTGAAGCTTATGGCGATTCAAAGCTGATCATTAGCCAGGTAAAAGGCGAATATGAAGTCCGCCATGAGGACTTGGTGCATTATTATCATACAGCCATCGAATTGGCTAGCTTATTTGAAGGCTTCTACATCGGGCATGTGTCCCGATCTCAGAATACCAAGGCGGATGCTCTCGCTGCATTAGCGACGACGCTAGCCTTACCGGCCGACACAGAGTATCACCTCACAGTCGCAACCCGGCATCTCGTATGCTCCAAGCATATGCTAAGGATCCAAGAGGTCCATAATGTCTCCGTGGATCTTGAGCCGAGGGATTGGCGCTTCCCTCTCATTGACTACGCTCTGCACGGTCTGCTTCCAGACGATCCCAAAGAAGCGGCGTCCATCAGACGAAGGTCGCTCCGTTTCTACTATGATCCCACTTTGAAGAACTCTACCGTCGTTCATATGACGGTGTCCTCCTCCGTTGTCTCTCTCATTCAGAGGCACAGGAAGTGCTTAAAGAAGCACATGATGGCATTTGCGGAGCTCACCAGCCGGGTCCAAAGCTTAAAGACAGGTTGCACAGACTTGGGTACTACTGGCCGACCATGATGGCCGATGCCACCCAATATGCACGAAGGTGTAAGGCGTGCCAGGTCCATGCAGACTTCATACACCAACCTTCGGAGTTGCTCCACCCTACTGTTGCTTCATGGCCATTTGAAGCATGGGGAATCGATGTCGTAGGGCCAATCAGTCCCTCTTCGGCAAGAGGTCACCGGTTTATCCTGGCAATAACCGATTACTTCTCAAAATGGGCAGAGGCCACACCTTTGGCCGAAGTCAAAACCTCTCATCTGGTTAGCTTCATCAAACACCATGTCATCTATCGATTTGGTGTCCCCAGGCGGATCATCCATGACAATGGTCCCCAATTCGTAAGCCAGGGGTTCTATCGGTTCTGCGATAAATACCGAATTCAGAATGTGGCTTCAACCGCCTACAATCCTGCCGCCAACGGCTTGGCAGAGGCATTTAACAAGACAATCATCAAGCTGCTCAAGAAGTTTGTCTCCTCGAACAAGCGAGATTGGGACGAAAAGCTCGGTGAATGCCTTTGGGCCTACCGGACTACGGTTCGGACACCGACAGGCAATACGCCTTTCTCCCTGGTATATGGGTGCGAAGCGGTCATCCCATTGGAAATCCAGGTGCCATCATTACGGGTAGCCTTGACTACTAAGATGACATCAGAAGACAATGATCGCCTGCGTCTTCAAGAGCTCGAAGCCCTAGACGAGAAGCGGCTACAAGCTCAGCAACACATCGAGCTATATCAGGCTCGGATGTCAAAAGCCTTCAATAAAAAGGTCAAGCAGAGAATCTTCCATAAAGGAGACCTGGTCTTAGCCGTCAGACGACCGATGATTATGACGCACAAGACCAAAGGCAAATTTCAGCCTAAATGGGAAGGACCGTTTGTGATAGAGACAGTCTATTCAAACGGAGCATACCGCCTTACGACTGCAGATGGCGACCTCCTCATGATGCCGATCAATGGCAAGTTCCTAAAAAGTACTATCCTTAATCAAGGATCTTTCTCTCGATCAAGTTAACATTACACCTCTGATCGAGATCCGCGCGTCCGGAATGCGCACAAAGAGAGCCTCTCTCTTTCTCCAAGCATATCAAACCTGTTGATAGCTGGGGGTTTGCTTAAAATCCCAAGGGACCTGCTCCCATTTGATTCCCTCTCCAAAATCACCTACCAATTCTCATCCATAGAATGGTAGGACCACATATATTCCGCTGTTATGTTAACATTAAACCTATGACAGCAATCCCCTCGTTTCTCCCCGAGATAACGAGACCTCCAAAATCACCTACCAATTCTCATCCATAGAATGGTAGGACCACATATATATCTCGCTGTTACGTTAACATCAAACCTATGACAGTGATTCCCTCGTTTCTCCCCGTGAAAACGAGACTTTTCCCAAACTCCATTGCAATTTTGAGCTTGGTGGCTTCTCAACCAGTTACGTCATTGCGACCTCTGAACTGGCAGATAGCCGAGTTTCATCTACCATTGAGCTTAGTGGCGTCTCAAATTGGTTATGTCATTGCGACCTCTGAACCAGCAGACAGCTAAGTCTCGATCCCGAGCCCTGTTGACATTTACAAAAGACAGGTCTCGATACTCGTTGACATTTACAAAAGACGAGTATCACCTATTGATTGAAGCTTGGTGGCTTCTCAACCAGTTACGTCATTGCGACCTCTGAACTGACAGATAGCCAAGTCTCATCTACCATTGAGCTTAGTGGCGTCTCAAATTGGTTATGTCATGGCGACCTCTGAACCAGCAGACAGCTAAGTCTCGATCCCGAGCCCTGTTGACATTTACAAAAGACAGGTCTCGATACTCGTTGACATTTACAAAAGACGAGTATCACCTATTGATTGAAGCTTGGTGGCTTCTCAACCAGTTACGTCATTGCGACCTCTGAACTGGCAGATAGCCGAGTCTCATCTACCATTGAGCTTAGTGGCGTCTCAAATTGGTTATGTCATGGCGACCTCTGAACCAGCAGACAGCTAAGTCTCGATCCCGAGCCCTGTTGACATTTACAAAAGACAGGTCTCGATACTCGTTGACATTTACAAAAGACGAGTATCACCTATTGATTGAAGCTTGGTGGCTTCTCAACCAGTTACGTCATTGCGACCTCTGAACTGGCAGATAGCCAAGTTTCATCTACCATTGAGCCTAGTGGCGTCTCAAATTGGTCATGTCATTGCGACCCCTGAACCAGCTGACAGCTAAGTCTCAATCTCGATGCTTGCTGACATTTACAAAAGGCAAGTATCTCCCTTCCTTTCAAGCCCCGCAAAGGGCTAACCTCGAGACTGGCAACGTCCCATTCGGTTATGTTACTGCAACCTCTGAACCAACAGACAGTCATGTCTCATTATCTAAACAACAGACGACAAAAGAAAAAATTTTCTATTAAATCCAAAAGGATGGGATACATGGAGGAGCCTATAGGCGTACATGATAAGATCGGATCCGATCTCCGAGCGAAGCTAGCCGCGTCCTCCTGTCATCTTCAGCCTGGGCCAGCGCCTGTGATCTTAGCTCTGCCTCATCGAAGTCCACCGCCTGAGCCAGACGAGCCTCGGTCTCCGCCAAAGTCGCCCTCTGTGATGACTTCCGCTCCGCCAATTCCTCACTTCGAGCCCTGAGCTGCTTAAGCCGCGCAGACTCTTCATGACGCATCTGTGTAGCCTTCGACAAGAGGAGATTTGCCTTTCGGATCATCTCTTCAGCCCTCTTGATCTTATCTTCAGCGTCAAAAGAGCACTGTTGGAAGCATCAATTGCACTCCCAACCTCTGCTTCCTCTGCCTCCAAGGACCTCAAGTCAGAGGAGATAGCCTCAACAGCCTCTTGGGCAGCGAGCTGAGCCTCGCGCTTCTGGGCGACAAGACGTGCGAGCCGTTCATCAGCCAAAGACGCTGCGTCGGAACGATGGAAATGGCGCCATTCCTCCACGTCCTTCTCAAGGTCATCTACCAGGAGCTCCAGAGCAGTAGCTTGATGGTACCCCTCAAAGTCCCGGATACACTCAATGCCACGGGAGAGAACCATCTTCAGCTTCGAAAATGGCACAGGCGAGCCCTTCAAGACTAGACCGATAGTCTGCTCCAAACTATTATAGAAGCTGTCGACCAGATTACCGATAAAGTCATTCTCAGCTTCATCAACCCTCGAGACAACCTCGGAGCAATCTACCAACCTAGTCGACACCACCGCGGAAGAAGAAGCGGGAACATCGACAGCAGCAGGGCAAGCCAAAGGTGACCTCGGCGGAGTCCTCAGCGACACCAGCACGCCAGCCACCGCGGAGGTAGGACTGGCAACCACCTCCTGAGCAGCAGGCTCAACTACCAGCGTCGGGGAGGTAGGGCCCACAATCACCCTCAATGCCGTATTCGGCAAGACAGTCTGCACCCCACTCGTTGATATGACTGGAAGTGGGGGTACCTCCGGGACTGCCGCCTCTTCAACCTCAGGGCCCTCCGCTGATTTGGGCTGATAAAAAGGCAGGTCGCCATACAGCGCGTCTAACACAGCAGCGTCTGCCCCGGTCGAAGCGCTCATATCGCCCTTTGACCCTCCAGGAAAACCCTCCGCCTCTTGCCAAGCTGATGCACCTTGGGGACGAATACCTGCAACAAAACCAAGGTCAAAAAGGAGGACGCAACAAATAGGCGAGGACCAAGAGATCTTAGTCTTACCGAAGGCCGATGTCACCTCGTCAGCCGCATCAGAATCCAAGGGTCCCATCGGAAAGTTCTTACCAGACTCAACGCGGATAGCCGGCCCACTCGCCGATTCCTCCGCAGACCACCCGGCAGAGCTGGATGCCATAAGACTTCCTCTAGAAGCCTCGGCGCCCGAAGGGCCAATATCGGCCGCATGATCCCCAGACTCCTCCGAGCGAGCAAAGGAACCAGCTGCACTTCCATAAGTAAACAGGGGATCGTAGTGCTCCCCTTGCCCTCCAATTGCCTCAGCTCC
This sequence comes from Agave tequilana, assembly GCA_038442645.1. Lineage (NCBI taxonomy): Eukaryota > Viridiplantae > Streptophyta > Magnoliopsida > Asparagales > Asparagaceae > Agave > Agave tequilana. The sequence goes on along the minus strand of JAVJIF010011560.1, from coordinate 6,407 downwards.
TGCAACAAAAAGCAAATGATGAGTTATGTAAAGCGCGCTGAAGACATATTAGATGGGGCCAATCTTACCAGTAGTCGGTTCAGCAACCGACGGCTCAGCCACTAATGGAGCAGCAGAAGGAAGCGCAGTAGAGGGTTCGCCCTCTACCACAATTGTAGGAGCATGACAACGGGGCCTCTTCGCCGACGACTTCCTACGGGATCCACCCCCACGCTTCCTTTTGAAGTGGACCTCAGAGTCCTCTTCCTCCACTTCTTCCACATGCTGTGGGGGAGCTGCTCCCACTACACCAGACCCGGCTTCACGAGCACCAGCTTCGTGGGCATCAGCCCTTGCCTCTGCCTCAAAGCGAGGGCTCCCCGCATCAGAAGCCTCGCTGTCATCTATAGCGATGAACTCCTCTATGCCAGGAACACGGACTCGTTTGCCCTCCATCTTATCAGAAGCCTTCTGCTTCATCCGATGAGAAATTAACCTCACACCCGAACGGTTGACGTTAAACCTAGCAGGTGTAGAGTTCGAAGCCGCATACCATTGGCAGAAACACAGGGTCGTCCATAGGCCGGGATCCCTCAACGGCGTGCGTAGCCACGCTCCAGTGTCATCCGCGGTAAAGAACCGCCAAGCACGAGCCCCATCAATGAGGCTCCCCATGAAAGCCAGGTCCGGATTCGGGTTGCCCACATACAACTGGTCATACCCAAATTGGCGGGCGAACCGGCTCGGAATGTAGGGCTCCATGTAGCAGGTATCCCCACTCCGGTACAGCAGATGCGAGGGCCGGATACACACCAGCCACTCGAAAACACCCCGACTCATGGGGGACCGACCTGATTCCACATCACGGAATTCCTCGTTGTATCCTGCGCCCCGCAGGCGAGGAAAACAGCGGAACAGGCTGTAAGCGTCATAACGACGCACTAACTTACGGGCCTCGGCCACATAAGTTTTCTGCCACAAACAGCCTTCAAAACGACGGAGAAGCGCCGTTTGAACACCCGGCGGAGGGTCCTCCCCAGCTCCAATTAAAGTAGGGCAGTGCAAGGCGAACCACGCCATCAAGTAGGTGTACGGTAAACCTACCCTAGGATTGGGCCCGTCACAAGGCAGGACGGCACCCTTCCCCCGCCTTGACGCCATCGGCCTGCAGAAAGCCTCCGTCAGAACACGAAGGCCCCTCTGAATACAACACACCATGGCCGGGAGAAGACCCAGACGGTGGCCATGGACCAAGCGAACGGCAGGCAGCAGCACATTCGGGTGAACAATGTCACCCGAAGAAGAAGGCACGACACACTTCTTTAACCAGATGGTCAAGAAGCCAGCCAGCAACGCCTTGCGAGACATAGGCCGACGGGCCTGATGGTGAAAGCTCCGAAGAACATCACCCTTCTCGAAAGGACCATCATCTTCTGTCACGACGATGTCCTTTTCAGCATGCACCTCCATCCTTGCCAAGATGTCCTCTTCAGCAACCCCGCAATGAGCTGCCTCGGGCGCACTAGTCATGTCCGGGAACAAGTAGTTCCCCCAGCTCTTCAAGCTCTTCGAGCTACCCTTGCCACCAGTGTGGATGCTGGAACAAATGTGCAGGTGGCACATCAATTCCCGATATGTCTCAAGCAAAGCAGGCTCTTGCTTCTCCAAGAGAGCCAACCCCGCCTCACACGGAAAATACTCTTCATATGGAAGAGACCCGAAGGGCAAAGCAGAGATCTCTCGCATCTCATGCAGGGCCATGCCCAATTCACCAACCGGGGTGAAGAAAGTCCCCGATGCTGGGCAGTACAACTCAAGGATGGCGTAGAAGCACGCCACCTTCATCTCAATGCCGTAGCAGGTCGCCCTGACGGCCTCATAGAGGTTCAACCTCTCTAATTCCCCCTCAAAATGATTGAGGATATAATTGGTCAACTCCGCCCACCATGACCTAGGAGGGTGGACCCAACCAGGAGCCCTGAAATCTGTGGCGGGGTAGTTCCCCTCAGCCTCGCAGAACTGAGTACCGAAGGTCGGCGCCGCAGCTGGATTCTCTCCTACTGGAAGGTCCCGCAACACCTTCCCAGGGTATAGCCCTATTATGCTACGAGGAGGGCCCGCCCTAGAATAGCCGGTCTGGAATGTCAACCTCCCGACACTTATAGACTCGGCATTTAGGCTCACGCCCCACGCCATCTTCCGAGCCTGAGTCACGCTCGCGAAGGAAGACAAAGCGAAATGCCGCTTAGTAGACGGGAGATAGAATCTCTCGCCATCCAACTGGAAGATCCACTGGCCTTCGCCGGCCTGCAGCTGGCGATCGGGATCAGGTGCAGCATCCCCGAACATGAAGTCAGGCTTTTTGTAAGCCTGACAGTCGATATCTTCAAACGAAGCCGTAGTCAAGATGCTCCGCATGGCCTGCGGGCCACCGCTCTGAATGAGCGTATCCCGTACAAGGGGGCTCGGCTCACTGAACAAGGAAGCCTGCCCGATGAACTGCAAGCTGATGCTCCCTGCTCGACTGGTTACGCCAAATAGACTGTTCTGGAGGCCAGAGGCGTAATGTACTGCAAAAAAAAAAAAAAATGAACTATGATTAGTTCACCAATCAAATGGACGCGAAGACATAAAATTCGCTAAGGCATAGCCTCGCCCAGTAAGCAGGAACAGCGGGATAATAGCTTTGATAAAAAGCTTCGCTTCACAGATAAGACTGCATCTTTGCAGGAACTGGCATAGCCCTAAGGGCTGACGTCATCAAAAGCACTTCATGACTAACAGTCGTCCTTCGTGGCCACGACTGAAGGCACACGACCCATATCCTGTTCCTCAACAGGATGAAGACTGCCCCAAGCAATGGCTTCCTATGGAAGCCCAAGGGAAGAACTGTTCAGTTCTTACTTCCCTGGTGCAAGTAAAATAGGGAAGTTAAGGGAAACGAGTTCCCTGATAAGGACAGATCATATTCGATCGTCCTAATAGCCGAGTATCGACTCCAAAGGATGAAGACCACTCTCTAATCAAATTGGAGAGTCTCTTACCAGCGATTGGTCGCTCAATGAACGGAGGAGGAGGACCCTCCGCTGCAGAAGTCGCTGCTTCCTTTCCCGCTCGTCTCTTGGGCGCCATTGAAGGAATGCAAGAGTGCTCAAAGTACTCTGAAGCAAAGGAGGAAGAAGAAGAGGAAGAGATAGAAAGTTCTCTAAAAATAAAAGGAGATCTTCCCATATTCAGCCCAATCGGGCTTTTATAGGCCAATCAGCGCCTAAATCAAGGCCTCGAAAAAGGGCACATGCCGCCGTTTCGAATTAATTCGAAACAGTGCCCGAAGCGCCTGAGGCGCTTTTCCCAAAGTGCGACGGTTCAACCCCACTAAAGGGTTAACTCCGCGCAGGAGCAAAGTGCGGGCTTCGCACAAACCTTCAAAGACTTCGCCAGGAGGTCTACCTTAGCCCGCCAAAGAGGCTGCTGTTTGCGGGACATGCCGGTCTCGCGAAGATCATTCGAAGAAAGGACAATGTCCTTAACTCTGCATACAGTTCAGCCCAGCTATGGCCAGACTCTCAGTGAAAGCAAGCAAATCAGATGATCAGACAATGAACTTTCATTGATTTAAAAGCAAGGGTACATTGATATTACATCAAAGTTGTGTTTCATACAACACACTCAGTTGCCCAACAAAGATCTTTTGAGGCATACAAGCGGTTTTTATCTGCTACCAAGCCAGATCAACGGGACAGGAAAGGCCTTCCTCCTGCACAAGGCCGTAATCCTTCGCACATGAGCAGATGGTGCCACAAGGACACGGTCATTTTTCTCCACAAAATGGCAGATCTTACCAGGCATTTTTTTTTGAAGCCTGGCAATAAAAGCTTATCGCCGCCAACACGTCAGATCACCTATAATGGGAACTAGTTTTGATGCTAGTGATCTGACGGGTGTGAGGCCCACTCCCATGAAGTGGATCGTCCCCGACGAAGGCCACCAAAGTTGAAAGTCGGCAGCCAGCCTCACCTCAGATCGAATCATCTCGGATAAGAGGCCGCCAACAGCCCCTGGGACGCGCATCCGCTGCCCCGAATTGTTCCTCCTGCTTAAAAGTAAAGCTTCAACCGGGGAAGCATAAGGCAATTTTATGGCTTCTTCCATCAAGTCACCAGACTGGCAAGCATAGCTCGCTGCAAGGCAAATTGAAGCAAGTTAGCAGTTAAGCACAGAAAGAGCTGCAAAAACATTAAGTCAGATTCTTCAGCGGCAAAGCAATCCGACTTCAGCAGAGGACAAGTTCCACCTGCACAGCAACCATGGGCTGGCTCAGCAAACGCCAAGTCCTAGCCTCGCCTATACGGCAAAGTCAGACTGATCTTGTGAAGAACAGTCTCAACCTCGCCAATATGGCAAGACTGGCTCAACTATTGAAGAAGCCAAGTCCCAAGTCCTGCCTGCGCAGCGGACTTAACAAGCAATGGTCTTTCTGATCAAATCAAGATGATGGTTTCACAGAAAGCCGTGATGAGATCCTTCACTGCAGCAGCCAATTGCAAGATGAAGAACAAGGGAAGCTAATCCCTGAAGCGAGCTGCCAAAGCTAAATCAAGGGAGATGAGTTCCCTAAAAGCAGTGAAGTCTTTGAATGATCAAGACTTACTGGTCCTTGGCCGGTTAGACAACCAGGGTGGGCTTTCCCACTAATTCTGAGATTTGAGTATCTCTCACAACCAAAAGAAGGGAAGAAGAAAGGCAAGGCACTTCTCTTCAGAGGACCTCAAGTGTCCTATTTATAGGCCCCATGGCCTGAGCACAACCACCTCAAGCGTGGAAGCACGAGCGCACTTAAGGCATTGATTGCGCCTTGATGACAGGGACGGTTCCCATTGGAACCGTACAAGGGAAGAAAACGTCTCCCTCATAAAAGGCACTTATGGCGCCTTGAATAAAGGGAATATCCTCCCTTGGAAACGTGCAAATCGGAGAACATCTCTCTCGATTGGCGCGAAAGAAGAAATGATCCTCCTCGTAACCGCCCCACGGCAGTTGGCTTTGAAAAAGCAACAGGAGTTCCAAAGCGAACTTATTTCTTGAAAGCCCAGATGCGGAGCTACCCCGACGCGAAGCTATTCGCGAACCAGTGCAAACTCTTTGGCAGATCCATCCCAAAGCAGGATTGAAGGCGAAGCTGAACTCAACCATCATGGAGATGTTCATACTCCACACCACCATCACAGCAGTTCAAAGTATTTCGAAGTCTGGGCTATTGCAGACTTTCGAAAACTTTGAAGGGGGTCTTGTTGACACTTAAAAAAGACAAGATTCTCATTGGTCCGAACGATGTCTAAACTTGTTGACATTTACAAAAGACAAGGGACAGACGAGCTGAAGACCAGTTTTTCACCCAACTCCAAGGGACAAGTGAGCGGTTTGGACTCCACTGATCCAGCAAGCAGAACAGTGAACCCGGATTGTTTCTAAACAGACCTCAGCAGGTCTAAAATGCTAGCATTTAGCATTACATTAGCCCAAGGAGATAGCCTCGCTTGAGAGGCTAACATCATCCAGAGCATCGCCAGGAAGCTAACTGACAGCTTCGCCGAAAAGCCTCTTTTCGGACTTCGCCAGGAATTGCCTATAGCTCCGCTATGAGCTTCAAAGCGGGCAGCTCCGCCATCAGCCTGCTATGGTCAACCTTTGACCAATCAAATCTCCTGATAAGATCGGATTCAATCTAATCAAATCCAATCAGGATTCAAATATGGCAGGTGATTGCCACAATCTCTTGACTCTCTTGAAACGAGTAGGTGGATCAAGGAGAATCAATCAACGATATGGAAAGGATCATAACACATCGGAAAGATCAACCGACTTGCCATTTTCTAGCTCCGCGGAAGCTATTATAGCCTCGCAGCAAGGCTACTTTCCAGATTCAAACAGATTCGGTTCAATCTGTTTCTATATCTTTAAAGGGGACGATTATACCCTTACTTTCCCTATAAATAGCCCGTCAGGGGCACAAGAGAGAGGAGGGCACAAGGGAGAGAGAGGACTCCACAAGCAGAGACTTCTTCATAACGCATCGTGCGTTCTCTAATTCAGAGACCTTCCAAGAGAAATACTTCTCTTTTCAGGGTGGTGATACCCTAACAACTCTTTTCCTCGAGGAATCTCCGGAACCAGGCGAGAAGGAATTCCTCACAGAAGTGGTTTTGAGAAGTAGTCAGAGGGTTCTACCAATCCTCTATTCTCTGATTCCCGGAACCAGGCGAGAAGGGAATCTCATCGCTCGCATCGTCAAGGGACAAAGTGGTCGCGCGCTGACCAGACTCCTATCGGCACATTTTCCCAGAATCTCTGAGGAGATCTACTTGTAATCTTTTTAAGAATACTTGTAATTTAGCTCCTCAAACTTTTTTATTTGTAAGTTTTCCCCC